>JALNIE010000111.1:0-56096 GCA_026122505.1 Aldabrachelys gigantea
CCGATGGTAGGCGTTAGGGAGCCTGTGGACCCCGGATCTGGAGGTTAGGGGGCCTGTGGACCCGATGGTGGGTGTTAGGGGCCTGTGGTCTCCGGAGCTGGGCGTTAGGGGGCCTGTGGTCTCCGTAGCTGGGGCGTCAGGGGGCCTGTGGACCCGGAGCTGGGCGTTAGGGTTCCTATGGCCCCGATGGCAGGCGTTAGGGAGCCTGATGACCCGGAGCAGGTCGTTAGGGGGCCTGTGGGCCCCGGAGCTGGGCGTTAGGGGCCTTTGGACCCGATGATGTGCGTTAGGGGGGCCTGAGGTCCCGGAGGTAGGCGTCAGGGTGCCTGTTGGACCCGATGGTGGGCGTTAGGGGGCCTGAGGTCCCCGGAGCTGGGCGTTAGGGGGCCTGTGGATCCGATGGTGGGTGTTAGGGGGCTGGCGGAGGTCCCCGGGAGCTGGGCGTTAGGAGGCCTGAGGTCCCCGGAGCTGGGCGTTAGGGGGCCTGAGGTCCCTGGCGCAGGGCGTTAGGGGGCCTGTGGACCCGATGGTGGGCGTTAGGGGGCGTGTGGACCCCGGAGCTGGAGTTTAGGGGGCCTGCGGACCCGATGGTGGGTGTTAGGGGTGCCTCTGGTCCCCGGAGCTGTTCGTTACGGGGCCTGCGGTCTCCGGAGCTGGGCGTTATGGGGCCTGTGGACTCGGAGCTGGGCGTTAGGAGGCCTGAGGTCCCCGGAGCTGGGCGTTAGGGGGCCTGTGGACCCGATGGTGGGCGTTAGGGGGCGTGTGGACCCCGGAGCTGGAGGTTAGGGGGCCTGTGGACCCGATGGTGAGTGTTAGGGTGCCTCTGGTCCCCGGGGCTGGTCGTTAGGGGGGCCTGCGGTGTCCGGAGCTGGGCGTTAGGGTTCCTATGGACCCGATTGCAGGCGTTAGGGGGCCTGAGGTCCCCGGAGCTGGGCATTAGGGGGCCTGAGGTCCCCGGAGCTGGGCGTTAGGGGGCCTGAGGTCCCCGATGGTAGGCGTTAGGGGGCCTGAGGACCCGATGGTAGGCGTTAGGGGGTCTTTGGGCCGTGGAGCTGGGCGTTATTTGGGCCTTTGGACACGATGGTTGGCGTTAAGGGGCCTGTGGTCCCCGGAGCTGGGGCGTTAGGGGGCCTGTGAAACCGATGGTAGGCGTTAGGGGGCCTGTGGACCCCGGAGCTGGAGGTTAGGGGGGCCTGTGGACCCGATGGTGGGTGTTAGGGGGCCTGTGGACCCGGAGCTGGGCGTTAGGGTTCCTATGGCCCCGATGGCAGGCGTTAGGGGGCCTGAGGTCCCCGGAGCTGGGCGTCAGGGAGCCTGAGGTCCCTGGAGCTGGGCGTTAGGGGGCCTGTGGACCCGATGGTGGGCGTTAGGGGGCCTGAGGTCCCCGGAGCTGGGCGTTAGGGGGCCTGTGGACCCGCAGCTGGGCGTTAGGAGGCCTGAGGTAACCGGAGCTGGGCGTTAGGGGTCCTGTGGACCCGATGGTGGGCGTTAGTGGGCGTGAGGATGCGCAGCTGTGCGTTAGGAGGCCTGAGGAGCCGATGGTCGGCGTTAGGGGGCCTTTGGTCCCTGGAGCTGGGCGTTATTGGGCCTGTGGACCCGATGGTTGGCGTTAAGGGGCCTGTTGTCCCCGGAGCTGGGCGTTAGGGGGCCTGTGAAAGCGATGTTAGGCTTTAGGGGGCCTGTGGTCCCTGCAGCTGGGCGTTAGGGGGCCAGTGGTCACGGAGCTGGGTGTTAGGGGGTCTGTGGACCGGATGGTAGGCGTTAGGGGGCCTGTAGTCCCCGGAGCTGAGCGTTAGAGGGCCTGTGGACCCGGAGCTGGGCGTTATGGGGCCTGTAACCCAATGCTAGGCGTTAGGGGGCCTGTGGGCCCCGGACCTGGGCGTTAGGGGCCTTTGGACGCGATGATGTGCGTTAGGGGGCCGGAGGTCCCGGAGCTGGGCGTCAGGGGGCCTGTGGACCCGATTGTGGGCGTTAGGGGGCCTGAGGTCCCCGGAGCTGGTCGTTAGGCGGCCTGTGGATCCGATGGTGGGTGTTAGGGGGCTTGCGGACCAAGAGCTGGGCTTTCGGGGGCCTTAGGTCCCCGGAGCAGGGCGTTAGGGGGCCTGAGGTCCCCGGAGCTGGGCGTTTGGGAGCCTGTGGACCCGATGGTGGGAGTTAGGGGGCGTTTGGACCCCGGAGCTGGAGGTTAGGGGGCCTGTGGACCCGATGGTGGGTGTTAGGGTGCCTGTGGTCCCCGGAGCTGGGCGTTAGGGGGCCTGCGGTCTCCGGAGCTGGGCGTTAGCGGGCCTGTGGACCCGAAGCTGGGCGTTAGGGTTCCTATGGACCCGATGGCAGGCGTTAGGGGGCCTGAGGTCCCCGGAGCTGGGCGTTAGGTGGCCTGTGGACCGATGATATGCGTTAGGGAGCCTGTGGTCCCCGGAGCTGGAGGTTAGGTTGCCTGTGGTCTCGGTAGCTGAGCGTTAGGGGGCCGGAGGAGCCGGAACTTGGCGTTAGGGGGTCTGTGGACTCGATGGTGGGCGTTACTGGTTCCGTGCTCCCAGCGCTGGTCATTAGGGGGCCCGTGGACCCAGAGCTGGGCGTTAGGGGGCCTGAGGACCCAGAGCTGGGCGTTAGGGGGCCTGTGGACCCGATGGTAAGCGTTAGGGGGCCTGTGTTCCCCGGAGCTGGGCGTTAGGGGCCCTGTGGATCCGGAGCTGGGCGTTAGGGGGCCTTTGGACCCTATGGTAGGCCTTAGGGTGCATGTGATCCCCGGAGCTGGGCGTTAGGGGGCCTGTGGTCCCCGGATCTGGGCGTCAGGGGTCCCCTGGACCCCGAGATGGGCGGTAGGGGGCCTGTGGACCCGATGGTAGGCGTTAGGGGACCTGAGAACTCGTAGCTGGGCGTTAGGGGGCCTGTGGTCCCCGGAGCTGGGCGTTAGGGGGCCTGAGGTCCCGATGGTAGGCGTTAGGCGGCCTGTGAAACCGATGTTAGGCTTTAGGGGGCCTGTGGTCCCTGCAGCTGGGCGTTAGGGGGCCAGTGGTCCCGGAGCTGGGTGTTAGGGCGTCTGAGGACCGGATGGTAGGCGTTAGGGGTTCTGTAGTCCCCGGAGCTGAGCATTAGAGGGCCTGTGGACCCGGAGCTGGGCGTTAGGGGGCCTGTGAACCCGATGCTAGGCGTTAGGGGGCCTGTGGGCCCCGGAGCTGGGCGTTAGGGGCCTTTGGACCCGATGATGTGAGTTAGGGGGCCTGAGGTCCCGGAGCTGGGCGTCAGGGGGCCTGTGGACCCGATGGTGGGCGTTAGGGGGCCTGAGGTCCCCGGAGCTGGGCGTTAGGGGGCCTGTGGATCCGATGGTGGGTGTTAGGGGGCTGGCGGACCAAGAGCTGGGCGTTAGGGGGCCTCAGGTCCCCGGAGCAGGGCGTTAGGGGGCCTCAGGTCCCCGGAGCAGGGCGTTAGGGGGCCTGAGGTCCCCGGAGCTGGTCGTTAGGGGGCCTGAGGTCCCCGGAGCTGGTCGTTAGGGGGCCTGCGGTCCCCGGAGCTGGGCGTTAGGGGGCCTGTGGTCTCCGTAGCTGGGCGTTAGGGGGCCTGTGGACCCGGAGCTGGGCGTTAGGGTTCCTATGGACCCGATGGCAGGCGTTAGGGGGCCTGTGGTCCCGGAGCTGGGCGTTAGGGGGCCTGTGGACCCGGAGCTGGGCGTTAGGAGGCCTGAGGTCACCGGAGCTGTGTGTTAGGGGGCTGTGAAGCCGATGGTGGGCGTTAGTGGGCCTTAGGATCCGCAGCTGTGCGTTAGGATGCCTGAGGTTCCAGGAGGTGGGTGTTAGGGGGCCTGTGGACCGATGGTAGGCGTTAGGGGGGCCTGTGGGCCCCGGAGCTGGGCGTTAGGGGCCTTTGGACCCGATGATGTGCGTTAGGGGGCCTGAGGTCCCGGAGCTGGACATCAGGGGGCCTGTGGACCCGATGGTGGGCGTTAGGGGGCCTGAGGTCCCCGGAGCTGGGTGTTAGGGGGCCTGTGGATCCGATGGTGGGTGTTAGGGGGCTGGCGGACCAAGAGTTTGGCGTTAGGGGGCCTGAGGTCCCCGGAGCAGGGCGTTAGGGGGCCTGATGTCCCCGGAGCTGGTCGTTAGGAGGCCTGAGGTCCCCGGAGCTGGTCGTTAGGAGGCCTGAGGTCCCCGGCGCAGGGCGTTAGGGGGCCTGTGGACCCGATGGTGGGCGTTAGGGGGCGTGTGGACCCCGGAGCTGGAGATTAGGTGGCCTGTGGACCCGATGGTGGGTGTTAGGGTGCCTGTGGTCCCCGGAGCTGGGCGTTAGGGGGCCTGCGGTCTCCGGAGCTGGGCGTTAGGGTTCCTATGGACCCGATAGCAGGCGTTAGAGGGCCTGAGGTCCCTGGAGCTGGGCGTCAGGGGGCCTGTGGACCGATGGTAGGCGTTAGGGAGCCTGTGGACCCCGGATCTGGAGGTTAGGTGGCCTGTGGACCCGATGGTGGGCGTTAGGGGGCCTGTGGTCTCCGGAGCTGGGCGTTAGGGGGCCTGTGGTCTCCGGAGCTGGGCGTTAGGGGGCCTGTGGTCTCCGTAGCTGGGCCTTAGGGTTCCTATGGACCCGATGGCAGGCGTTAGGGAGCCTGATGACCCGGAGCAGGGCGTTATGGGGCCTGAGGTCCCCGGAGCAGGGCGTTAGGGGGCCTGTGTACCCGATGGTGGGGCGTTAGGGGTCCTGAGGACCCGGAGCTGAGCGTTAGGGGGCCTGTGGTCCCGGAGCTGGTCGTTAGGGGGCCTGTGGACTCGGAGCTGGGCGTTAGGAGGCCTGAGGTCCCCGGAGCTGGGCGTTAGGGGGCCTGTTGACCCGATGGTGGGCGTTAGGGGACCTGAGAACTCGTAGCTGGGCGTTAGGGGGGCCTGTGGTCCCCGCAGCTGGGCGTTAGGGGGCCTGAGGTCCCGATGGTAGGCGTTATTCGGCCTGTGGTCCCCAGGCTGGGGGTTAGGGGGCCTGTGGACCCGATGGCAGGCGTTAGGGGGCCTGAGTACCCGGAGCTGGGCGTTAGGGGGCCTGTGGGCCCCGGAGCTGGGCGTTAGGGGGCCTGTGGAATCGATGGTATGCGTTGTGGGGCCTGTGAACCCGGAGCTGGTCGTTAGGGAGCCTGTGGATCCGGAGCCGGGCGTTAGGGGGCCTGTGGACCCTGTGGTAGGCGTTAGGGTGCATGTGATCCCCGGAGCTGGACGTTAGGGGTCCTGTGGACCGGAGCTGGGCGTTAGGGGGCCTGTGGGCCCGATGGTAGGCGTTAGGGCTCCTGAGGACCCAGAGCTTTGCGTTAGGGGGCCTGTGGGCCCGATGGTAGGCGTTAGGGCTCCTTTGGACCCGGAGCTGGGCGTTAGGGGGCCTGTGATCCCCTTTCTTGGCGTTAGCGGTCCTGTGTTCCCTGGGCTGGGCGTTAGGGGTCCTGTGGATCCGGAGCTGGGCGTTAGGGGGCCTGTGATCCCCTTTCTTGGCGTTAGCGGTCCTGTGTTCCCTGGGCTGGGCGTTAGGGGTCCTGTGGACCCGGAGCTGGGCGTTAGTGGTCCTGTGGACCGGATGGTAGGCGTTTTGGGGGCTTAGGACCCGGAGCTAGGCGTTAGGGGGCCTGTGAACCTCGAGCTGGTCGTTAGGGGGCCCGTGGACCCGGAGATGGGCGATAGGGGGCCTGTGGACGCGATGGTGGGCGTTAGGGGGCCTGTGGACCCGGAGCTGGTCGTTAGGGGGCCTGTGGACCCGCAGCTGGGCGTTAGGAGGCCTGAGGTAACCGGAGCTGGGCGTTAGCGGTCCTGTGGACCCGATGGTGGGCGTTAGTGGGCGTGAGGATCCGCAGCTGTGCGTTAGGGGGCCTGAGGAGCCGATGGTAGGCGTTAGGGGGCCTTTGGTCCCTGGAGCTGGGCGTTATTGGGCCTGTGGACCCGATGGTTGGCGTTAAGGGGCCTGTTGTCCCCGGAGCTGGGCGTTAGGGGGCCTGTGAAAGCGATGTTAGGCTTTAGGGGGCCTGTGGTCCCTGGAGCTGGGCGTTAGGGGGCCAGTGGTCTCGGAGCTGGGTGTTAGGGGGTCTGTGGACCGGATGGTAGGCGTTAGGGGGCCTGTAGTCCCCGGAGCTGAGCGTTAGAGGGCCTGTGGACCCGGAGCTGGGCGTTAGGGGGCCTGTGAACCCGATGCTAGGCGTTAGGGGGCCTGTGGGGCCCAGGCGCTGGGCGTTAGGGGCCTTTGGACCCGATGATGTGCGTTAGGGGGCCTTCGGTCCCGGAGCTGGGCGTCAGGGGGCCTGTGGACCCGATGGTGGGCGTTAGGGGGCCTGAGGTCCCCGGAGCTGGGCGTTAGGGGGCCTGTGGATCCGATGGTGGGTGTTAGGGGGCTGGCGGACCAAGAGCTTGGCGTTAGGGGGCCTCAGGTCCCCGGAGCAGGGCGTAAGGGGGCCTGAGGTCCCCGGAGTAGGGCGTTAGGGGGCCTGAGGTCCCCCGAGCTGGGCGTTAGGAGGCCTGAGGTCCCCGGTGCAGGGCGTTAGGGGGCCTGATGCCCCGGAGCTGGGCGTTAGGGAGCCTGATGCCCCGGAGCTGGGCGTTAGGGGGCCTGAGGGCCCCCGAGCAGGGCGTTAGGGGGCCTGTGGACCCGATCGTTGGCGTTAGGGGTCCTGAGGACCCGGAGCTGGGCGTTAGGGGGCCTGTGGTCCCGGAGCTCGTCGTTAGGGGGCCTGTGGATTCGGAGCTGGGCGTTAGGAGGCCTGTGGACCCGATGGTGGGCGTTAGGGGGCCTGTGGACCCCGGAGCTGGAGGTAAGGGGGCCTGTGGACCCGATGGTGCGTGTTAGGGTGCCTCTGGTCCCCAGAGCTGGTCGTTAGGGGGCCTGCGGTCTCCGGTGCTGGGCGTTAGGGTTCCTATGGACCCGATGGCAGGCGTTAGGGGGCCTGAGGTCCCCGGAGCTGGGCGTTAGGGGGCCTGAGGACCCGATGGTAGGCGTTAGGGGGTCTTTGGGCCGTGGAGCTGGGCGTTATTGGGCCTTTGGACACGATGGTTGGCGTTAAGGGGCCTGTGGTCCCCGGAGCTGGGCGTTAGGGGTCCTGTGAAACCGATGGTAGGCGTTAGGGGGCCTGTGGACCCCGGAGCTGGAGGTTAGGGGTCCTGTGGACCCGATGGTGGGTGTTAGGGGGCCTGTGGTCTCCGGAGCTGGGCGTTAGGGGGTCTGTGGTCTCCGTAACTGGGCGTTAGGGGGCCTGTGGACCCGGAGCTGCGTGTTAGGGTTCCTATGGACCCGATGGCAGGCGTTAGGGGTCCTGAGGACCCGGAGCTGGGCGTTAGGGGGCCTGTGGTCCCTGAGCTGGGCGTTAGGGGGCCTCTGGACCCGATGGTAGGCGTTAGAGGGCCTGTGGTCCCCGTAGCTGGGCGTTAGGGGGCCTGTGGACCCGATGGAAGGCTTTAGGGAGCCTGTGGACACGATGATGGGCGTTAGGAGGCCTGAGGTCCCCGGACCTGGGCGTTAGGGGGCCTGTGGACCCGATGGTAGGCGTTAGAGGGCCTGTGGTCCCCGGAGCTGGGCGTTAGGGGGGCCTGTGGACCCGTTGGTGGGTGTTAGGGGGCCTCTGGACCCGATGGTAGGCGTAAGGGGGACTGTGGACCCCATGGTGGGTGTTAGGGGACCTGTGCTCCCCGGAGCTGGGCGTTAGGCGGCCTGTGGACCCGGAGCTGGGCGGTAGGGGGCCTGAGGACCCGGAGCTGGGCGTTAGGGAGCTTGTGGACCCGATGGTGGGCGTTCTGGGTCCTGAGGTCCCCGGAGGCGGCGTGAGGGTGCCTGTGTACCCGATTGTGGACGTTAGGGTGCCTTTGGACCTCATGGTAGGCGTTCGGGGGCCTGTGGTCCCCGGAGCTGAGAGTTAGGGGGCCTGTGGACACGGAGCTGGGCGTTAGGGGGCCTGTGGACCCTGTTCTTGCCGTTAGCGGTCCTGTGTTCCCTGGGCTGGGCGTTAGGGGTCCTGTGGACCCGGAGCTGGGCGTTAGGGGGCTTGTGGACCGATGGTGGGCATTAGGGGGCCTGAGGTCCTCGGAGCTGGGCGTTAGGGTGCCTGTGGACCCGACGGTGGGCTTTAGGGGGCCTGTGGACCCGATGTTAGGCGTTAGGGGGCCTGTGGTCCCCGGAGCTAAGCTTTAGGGGGCCTGTGGACCCAGAGTTAGGCGTTCTTGGGCCTGTGGACCCGATGGTAGGTGTTAGGGGGCCTGTGGACCCGATGGTGGGCGTTAGGGGGCCTGATGTCCCCGGAGCTGGGCTTTAGGGGGTCTGTGGACCCGATGGTAGGCGTCAGGGAGCCTGAGGTCCCCGGAGCTCGGCGTTAGGGGGCCTGTGGACCCGATGGTGGGTGTTAGGGGGCTTGCGGACCAGGAGCTGGGCGTTAGTGGTCCTGCGGTCCCCGGAGCAGGGCGTTAGGGGGCCTGTGGACCCGATGGTGGACGTTAGGGGGCCTGTGGTCTCCGGAGCTGCGCGTTAGGGGGCCTGTGAAGCAGATGGTGGGCGTTAGTGGGCCTTAGGATCCGCAGCTGTGCGTTACAGGGTCTTAGGTCCCCGGAGGGGGCGTTAGGGTGCCTGTGCACCCGATGGTAGGCGTCAGGGAGCCTGAGGTCCCCGGAGCTGGGCGTTAGGGGGCCTGTGGACCCGATGTTTGGTGTTAGGGGGCTTGCGGACCAGGAGCTGGGCGTTAGGGGGCCTGAGGTCCCCGGAGAAGGGCGTTAGGGGGCCTGTGGACCCAATCGTGGGCGTTAGGGGTCCTGAGGACCCGGAGCTGGGCGTTAGGGGGGCTGTGGTCTCCGGAGCTGAGCGTTAGGGGGCCTGAGGTCCCGATGGTAGGGCGTCAGGCGGCCTGTGGTCTCCAGGCTGGGCGTTAGGGGGCCTGTGGACCCGATGGCAGGCGTTAGGGGGCCTGAGTACCCGGAGCTGGGCGTTAGGGGGCCTGTGGGCCCCGGAGCTGGGCGTTAGGGGGCCTGTGGAATCGATGGTATGCGTTGTGGGGCCTGTGAACCCGGAGCTGGTCGTTACGGGTCTGTTTACCCGGAGCTGGTCGTTAGGGAGCCTGTGGATCCGGAGCTGGGCGTTAGGGGGCCTGTGGACCCTGTGGTAGGCGTTAGGGTGCATGTGATCCCCGGAGCTGGACGTTAGGGGTCCTGTGGACCCGGAGCTGGGCGTTAGGGGGCCTGTGGGCCCGATGGTAGGCGTTAGGGGGCCTGTTGTCCCCGGAGCTGGGCGTTAAGGGGCCTGTGAAAGCGATGTTAGGCTTTAGGGGGCCTGTGGTCCCTGGAGCTGGGCGTTAGGGGGCCAGTGGTCCCGGAGCTGGGTGTTAGGGGGTCTGTGGACCGGATGGTAGGCGTTAGGGGGCCTGTAGTCCCCGGAGCTGAGCGTTAGAGGGCCTGTGGGCCCCGGAGCTGGGCGTTAGGGGCCTTTGGACCCGATGATGTGCGTTAGGGGGCCTGAGGTCCCGGGAGCTGGGCGTCAGGTGGCCTGTGGACCCGATGGTGGGCGTTAGGGGGCCTGAGGTCCCCGGAGCAGGGCGTTAGGGGGCCTGAGGTCCCCGGAGCTGGGCGTTAGGAGACCTGAGGTCCCCGGAGCTGGGCGTTAGGGAGCCTGTGGACCCGATGGTGGGCGTTAGGGTGCCTGTGGTCCCCGGAGCTGGGCGTTAGGGGGCCTGCGGTCTCCGGAGCTGGGCGTTAGGTGGCCTGTGGACCCGAAGCTGGGCGTTAGGGTGCCTATGGACCCGATGGCAGGCGTTAGGGGGCCTGAGGTCCCCGGAGCTGGGCGTTAGGGGGGCTGTGGACCGATGGTATGCGTTAGGGAGCCTGTGGTCCCCGGAGCTGGAGGTTAGGGGGCCTGTGGACCCGATGGTGGGTGTTAAGGGGGCCTGTGGTCTCCGGAGCTGGGCGTTAGGGGGCCTGTGGTCTCGGTAGCTGGGCGTTAGGGGTCCGGAGGAGCCGGAGCTGGGCGTTAGGGGGTCTGTGGACCCGATGGTGGGCGTTATTGGTTCCGTGCTCCCAGCGCTGGTCATTAGGGGGCCCGTGGACCCGGAGCTGGGCGTTAGGGGGCCTGAGGACCCAGAGCTGGGCGTTAGGGGGCCTGTGGACCCGATGGTAAGCGTTAGGGGGCCTGTGTTCCCCGGAGCTGGGCGTTAGGGGCCCTGTGGATCCGGAGCTGGGCGTTAGGGGGCCTTTGGACCCTATGGTAGGCGTTAGGGTGCATGTGATCCTCGGAGCTGGGCGTTAGGGGGCCTGTGGTCCCCGGAGCTGGGCGTCAGGGGTCCTCTGGACCCCGAGATGGGCGGTAGGGGGCCTGTGGACCCGATGGTAGGCGTTAGGGGACCTGAGAACTCGTAGCTGGGCGTTAGGGGGCCTGTGGTCCCCGGAGCTGGGCGTTAGGGGGCCTGAGGTCCCGATCGTAGGCGTTAGGCGGCCTGTGGTCCCCAGGCTGGGCGTTAGGGGGCCTGTGGACCCGATGGCAGGCGTTAGGGGGCCTGTGTGCCCCGGAGCTGGGCGTTAGGGGGCCTGTGGGCCCCGGAGCTGGGCGTTAGGAGGCCTGTGGGCCCCGGAGCTGGGCGTTAGGGGGCCTGTGGAATCGATGGTATGCGTTGTGGGGCCTGTGAACCCGGAGATGGTCGTTACGGGTCTGTTTACCCGGAGCTGGTCGTTAGGGAGCCTGTGGACCGATGGTAGGCGTTAGGGAGCCTGTGGACCCCGGAGCTGGAGGTTAGGGGGCCTGTGGACCCCGATGGTGGGTGTTAGGGGGCCTGTGGTCTCCGGAGCTGGGCGTTAGGGGGCCTGTGGTCTCCGGAGCTGGGCGTTAGGGGGCCTGTGGACCCTGAGCTGAGCGTTAGGGTTCCTATGGCCCCGATGGCAGGCGTTAGGGAGCCTGAGGTCCCCGGAGCAGGGCGTTAGGAGGCCTGAGGTCCCCGGAGCAGGGCGTTAGGGGGCCTGATGTCCCCGGAGCTGGGCGTTAGGAGACCTGAGGTCCCCGGCGCAGGGCGTTAGGGGGCCTGTGGACCCGATGGTGGGCGTTACGGTGCCTGTGGTCCCCGGAGCTGGGCATTAGGGGGCCTGCGGTCTCCGGAGCTGGGCGTTAGGGTTCCTATGGACCAGATAGCAGGCGTTAGGGGGCCTGAGGTCCCTGGAGCTGGGCGTTAGGGGGCCTGTGGACCGATGGTAGGCGTTAGGGAGCCTGTGGACCCCGGAGCTGGAGGTTAGGTGGCCTGTGGACCCGATGGTGGGCGTTAGGGGGCCTGTGGTCTCCGGAGCTGGGCGTTAGGGGGCCTGTGGTCTCCGTAGCTGGGCGTTAGGGGGCCTGTGGACCCGGAGCTGGGCGTTATGGTTCCTATGGACCCGATGGCAGGCGTTAGGGAGCCTGATGACCCGGAGCAGGGCGTTAGGGGGCCTGAGGTCCCCGGAGCAGGGCGTTAGGGGGCTTGAGGTCCCCGGAGCAGGGCGTTAGGGGTCCTGAGGACCCGGAGCTGGGCGTTAGGGGGCCTGTGGTCCCGGAGCTGGTCGTTAGGGGGCCTGTGGACTCGGAGCTGGGCGTTAGGAGGCCTGAGGTCCCGATGGTAGGCGTTAGGGGACCTGAGAACTCGTAGCTGGGCGTTAGGGGGCCTGTGGTCCCCGGAGCTGGGCGTTAGGGGGCCTGAGGTCCCGATGGTAGGCGTTATTCGGCCTGTGGTCCCCAGGCTGGGGGTTAGGGGGCCTGTGGACCCGATGGCAGGGCGTTAGGGGGCCTGAGTACCCGGAGCTGGGCGTTAGGGGGCCTGTGGGCCCCGGAGCTGGGCGTTAGGGGGCCTGTGGAATCGATGGTATGCGTTGTGGGGCCTGTGAACCCGGAGCTGGTCGTTAGGGAGCCTGTGGATCCGGAGCCGGGCGTTAGGGGGCCTGTGGACCCTGTGGTAGGCGTTAGGGTGCATGTGATCCCCGGAGCTGGACGTTAGGGGTCCTGTGGACCCGGAGCTGGGCGTTAGGGGGCCTGTGGGCCCGATGGTAGGCGTTAGGGCTCCTGAGGACCCAGAGCTTTGCGTTAGGGGGCCTGTGGGCCCGATGGTAGGCGTTAGGGCTCCTTTGGACCCGGAGCTGGGCGTTAGGGGGCCTGTGATCCCCTTTCTTGGCGTTAGCGGTCCTGTGTTCCCTGGGCTGGGCGTTAGGGGTCCTGTGGATCCGGAGCTGGGCGTTAGGGGGGCCTGTGATCCCCTTTCTTGGCGTTAGCGGTCCTGTGTTCCCTGGGCTGGGCGTTAGGGGTCCTGTGGACCCGGAGCTGGGCGTTAGTGGTCCTGTGGACCGGATGGTAGGCGTTTTGGGGGCTTAGGACCCGGAGCTAGGCGTTAGGGGGCCTGTGAACCTCGAGCTGGTCGTTAGGGGGCCCGTGGACCCGGAGATGGGCGATAGGGGGCCTGTGGACGCGATGGTGGGCGTTAGGGGGCCTGTGGACCCGGAGCTGGTCGTTAGGGGGCCTGTGGACCCGCAGCTGGGCGTTAGGAGGCCTGAGGTAACCGGAGCTGGGCGTTAGCGGTCCTGTGGACCCGATGGTGGGCGTTAGTGGGCGTGAGGATCCGCAGCTGTGCGTTAGGGGGCCTGAGGAGCCGATGGTAGGCGTTAGGGGGCCCTTTGGTCCCTGGAGCTGGGCGTTATTGGGCCTGTGGACCCGATGGTTGGCGTTAAGGGGCCTGTTGTCCCCGGAGCTGGGCGTTAGGGGGCCTGTGAAAGCGATGTTAGGCTTTAGGGGGCCTGTGGTCCCTGGAGCTGGGCGTTAGGGGGCCAGTGGTCTCGGAGCTGGGTGTTAGGGGGGTCTGTGGACCGGATGGTAGGCGTTAGGGGGCCTGTAGTCCCCGGAGCTGAGCGTTAGAGGGCCTGTGGACCCGGAGCTGGGCGTTAGGGGGCCTGTGAACCCGATGCTAGGCGTTAGGGGGCCTGTGGGCCCAGGCGCTGGGCGTTAGGGGCCTTTGGACCCGATGATGTGCGTTAGGGGGCCTTCGGTCCCGGAGCTGGGCGTCAGGGGGCCTGTGGACCCGATGGTGGGCGTTAGGGGGGCCTGAGGTCCCCGGAGCTGGGCGTTAGGGGGCCTGTGGATCCGATGGTGGGTGTTAGGGGGCTGGCGGACCAAGAGCTTGGCGTTAGGGGGCCTCAGGTCCCCGGAGCAGGGCGTAAGGGGGCCTGAGGTCCCCGGAGTAGGGCGTTAGGGGGCCTGAGGTCCCCCGAGCTGGGCGTTAGGAGGCCTGAGGTCCCCCGGTGCAGGGCGTTAGGGGGCCTGATGCCCCGGAGCTGGGCGTTAGGGAGCCTGATGCCCCGGAGCTGGGCGTTAGGGGGCCTGAGGGCCCCCGAGCAGGGCGTTAGGGGCCTGTGGACCCGATCGTTGGCGTTTAGGGGTCCTGAGGACCCGGAGCTGGGCGTTAGGGGGGCCTGTGGTCCCGGAGCTCGTCGTTAGGGGGCCTGTGGATTCGGAGCTGGGCGTTAGGAGGCCTGTGGACCCGATGGTGGGCGTTAGGGGGCCTGTGGACCCCGGAGCTGGAGGTAAGGGGGCCTGTGGACCCGATGGTGCGTGTTAGGGTGCCTCTGGTCCCCAGAGCTGGTCGTTAGGGGGCCTGCGGTCTCCGGTGCTGGGCGTTAGGGTTCCTATGGACCCGATGGCAGGCGTTAGGGGGCCTGAGGTCCCCGGAGCTGGGCGTTAGGGGGCCTGAGGACCCGATGGTAGGCGTTAGGGGGTCTTTGGGCCGTGGAGCTGGGCGTTATTGGGCCTTTGGACACGATGGTTGGCGTTAAGGGGCCTGTGGTCCCCCGGAGCTGGGCGTTAGGGGTCCTGTGAAACCGATGGTAGGCGTTAGGGGGCCTGTGGACCCCGGAGCTGGAGGTTAGGGGTCCTGTGGACCCGATGGTGGGTGTTAGGGGGCCTGTGGTCTCCGGAGCTGGGCGTTAGGGGGTCTGTGGTCTCCGTAACTGGGCGTTAGGGGGCCTGTGGACCCGGAGCTGCGTGTTAGGGTTCCTATGGACCCGATGGCAGGCGTTAGGGGTCCTGAGGACCCGGAGCTGGGCGTTAGGGGGCCTGTGGTCCCTGAGCTGGGCGTTAGGGGGCCTCTGGACCCGATGGTAGGCGTTAGAGGGCCTGTGGTCCCCGTAGCTGGGCGTTAGGGGGCCTGTGGACCCGATGGAAGGCTTTAGGGAGCCTGTGGACACGATGATGGGCGTTAGGAGGCCTGAGGTCCCCGGACCTGGGCGTTAGGGGGCCTGTGGACCCGATGGTAGGCGTTAGAGGGCCTGTGGTCCCCGGAGCTGGGCGTTAGGGGGCCTGTGGACCCGTTGGTGGGTGTTAGGGGGCCTCTGGACCCGATGGTAGGCGTAAGGGGGACTGTGGACCCCATGGTGGGTGTTAGGGGGACCTGTGCTCCCCGGAGCTTGGCGTTAGGCGGCCTGTGGACCCGGAGCTGGGCGGGTAGGGGGCCTGAGGACCCGGAGCTGGGCGTTAGGGAGCTTGTGGACCCGATGGTGGGCGTTCTGGGTCCTGAGGTCCCCGGAGGCGGCGTGAGGGTGCCTGTGTACCCGATTGTGGACGTTAGGGTGCCTTTGGACCTCATGGTAGGCGTTCGGGGGCCTGTGGTCCCCGGAGCTGAGAGTTAGGGGGCCTGTGGACACGGAGCTGGGCGTTAGGGGGCCTGTGGACCCTGTTCTTGCCGTTAGCGGTCCTGTGTTCCCTGGGCTGGGCGTTAGGGGTCCTGTGGACCCGGAGCTGGGCGTTAGGGGGCTTGTGGACCGATGGTGGGCATTAGGGGGCCTGAGGTCCTCGGAGCTGGGCGTTAGGGTGCCTGTGGACCCGACGGTGGGCTTTAGGGGGCCTGTGGACCCGATGTTAGGCGTTAGGGGGCCTGTGGTCCCCGGAGCTAAGCTTTAGGGGGCCTGTGGACCCAGAGTTAGGCGTTCTTGGGCCTGTGGACCCGATGGTAGGTGTTAGGGGGCCTGTGGACCCGATGGTGGGCGTTAGGGGGCCTGATGTCCCCGGAGCTGGGCTTTAGGGGGTCTGTGGACCCGATGGTAGGCGTCAGGGAGCCTGAGGTCCCCGGAGCTCGGCGTTAGGGGGCCTGTGGACCCGATGGTGGGTGTTAGGGGGCTTGCGGACCAGGAGCTGGGCGTTAGTGGTCCTGCGGTCCCCGGAGCAGGGCGTTAGGGGGGCCTGTGGACCCGATGGTGGACGTTAGGGGGCCTGTGGTCTCCGGAGCTGCGCGTTAGGGGGCCTGTGAAGCAGATGGTGGGCGTTAGTGGGCCTTAGGATCCGCAGCTGTGCGTTACAGGGTCTTAGGTCCCCGGAGGGGGCGTTAGGGTGCCTGTGCACCCGATGGTAGGCGTCAGGGAGCCTGAGGTCCCCGGAGCTGGGCGTTAGGGGGCCTGTGGACCCGATGTTTGGTGTTAGGGGGCTTGCGGACCAGGAGCTGGGCGTTAGGGGGCCTGAGGTCCCCGGAGAAGGGCGTTAGGGGGCCTGTGGACCCAATCGTGGGCGTTAGGGGTCCTGAGGACCCGGAGCTGGGCGTTAGGGGGCTGTGGTCTCCGGAGCTGAGCGTTAGGGGGCCTGAGGTCCCGATGGTAGGCGTCAGGCGGCCTGTGGTCTCCAGGCTGGGCGTTAGGGGGCCTGTGGACCCGATGGCAGGCGTTAGGGGGCCTGAGTACCCGGAGCTGGGCGTTAGGGGGCCTGTGGGCCCCGGAGCTGGGCGTTAGGGGGCCTGTGGAATCGATGGTATGCGTTGTGGGGCCTGTGAACCCGGAGCTGGTCGTTACGGGTCTGTTTACCCGGAGCTGGTCGTTAGGGAGCCTGTGGATCCGGAGCTGGGCGTTAGGGGGCCTGTGGACCCTGTGGTAGGCGTTAGGGTGCATGTGATCCCCGGAGCTGGACGTTAGGGGTCCTGTGGACCCGGAGCTGGGCGTTAGGGGGGCCTGTGGGCCCGATGGTAGGCGTTAGGGGGCCTGTTGTCCCCGGAGCTGGGCGTTAAGGGGCCTGTGAAAGCGATGTTAGGCTTTAGGGGGCCTGTGGTCCCTGGAGCTGGGCGTTAGGGGGCCAGTGGTCCCGGAGCTGGGTGTTAGGGGGTCTGTGGACCGGATGGTAGGCGTTAGGGGGCCTGTAGTCCCCGGAGCTGAGCGTTAGAGGGCCTGTGGGCCCCGGAGCTGGGCGTTAGGGGCCTTTGGACCCGATGATGTGCGTTAGGGGGCCTGAGGTCCCGGAGCTGGGCGTCAGGTGGCCTGTGGACCCGATGGTGGGCGTTAGGGGGCCTGAGGTCCCCGGAGCAGGGCGTTAGGGGGCCTGAGGTCCCCGGAGCTGGGCGTTAGGAGACCTGAGGTCCCCGGAGCTGGGCGTTAGGGAGCCTGTGGACCCGATGGTGGGCGTTAGGGTGCCTGTGGTCCCCGGAGCTGGGCGTTAGGGGGCCTGCGGTCTCCGGAGCTGGGCGTTAGGTGGCCTGTGGACCCGAAGCTGGGCGTTAGGGTGCCTATGGACCCGATGGCAGGCGTTAGGGGGCCTGAGGTCCCCGGAGCTGGGCGTTAGGGGGGCTGTGGACCGATGGTATGCGTTAGGGAGCCTGTGGTCCCCGGAGCTGGAGGTTAGGGGGCCTGTGGACCCGATGGTGGGTGTTAAGGGGCCTGTGGTCTCCGGAGCTGGGCGTTAGGGGGCCTGTGGTCTCGGTAGCTGGGCGTTAGGGGTCCGGAGGAGCCGGAGCTGGGCGTTAGGGGGTCTGTGGACCCGATGGTGGGCGTTATTGGTTCCGTGCTCCCAGCGCTGGTCATTAGGGGGCCCGTGGACCCGGAGCTGGGCGTTAGGGGGCCTGAGGACCCAGAGCTGGGCGTTAGGGGGCCTGTGGACCCGATGGTAAGCGTTAGGGGGCCTGTGTTCCCCGGAGCTGGGCGTTAGGGGCCCTGTGGATCCGGAGCTGGGCGTTAGGGGGCCTTTGGACCCTATGGTAGGCGTTAGGGTGCATGTGATCCTCGGAGCTGGGCGTTAGGGGGCCTGTGGTCCCCGGAGCTGGGCGTCAGGGGTCCTCTGGACCCCGAGATGGGCGGTAGGGGGCCTGTGGACCCGATGGTAGGCGTTAGGGGACCTGAGAACTCGTAGCTGGGCGTTAGGGGGCCTGTGGTCCCCGGAGCTGGGCGTTAGGGGGCCTGAGGTCCCGATCGTAGGCGTTAGGCGGCCTGTGGTCCCCAGGCTGGGCGTTAGGGGGCCTGTGGACCCGATGGCAGGCGTTAGGGGGCCTGTGTGCCCCGGAGCTGGGCGTTAGGGGGCCTGTGGGCCCCGGAGCTGGGCGTTAGGAGGCCTGTGGGCCCCGGAGCTGGGCGTTAGGGGGCCTGTGGAATCGATGGTATGCGTTGTGGGGCCTGTGAACCCGGAGATGGTCGTTACGGGTCTGTTTACCCGGAGCTGGTCGTTAGGGAGCCTGTGGACCGATGGTAGGCGTTAGGGAGCCTGTGGACCCCGGAGCTGGAGGTTAGGGGGCCTGTGGACCCGATGGTGGGTGTTAGGGGGCCTGTGGTCTCCGGAGCTGGGCGTTAGGGGGCCTGTGGTCTCCGGAGCTGGGCGTTAGGGGGCCTGTGGACCCTGAGCTGAGCGTTAGGGTTCCTATGGCCCCGATGGCAGGCGTTAGGGAGCCTGAGGTCCCCGGAGCAGGGCGTTAGGAGGCCTGAGGTCCCCGGAGCAGGGCGTTAGGGGGCCTGATGTCCCCGGAGCTGGGCGTTAGGAGACCTGAGGTCCCCGGCGCAGGGCGTTAGGGGGCCTGTGGACCCGATGGTGGGCGTTACGGTGCCTGTGGTCCCCGGAGCTGGGCATTAGGGGGCCTGCGGTCTCCGGAGCTGGGCGTTAGGGTTCCTATGGACCAGATAGCAGGCGTTAGGGGGCCTGAGGTCCCTGGAGCTGGGCGTTAGGGGGCCTGTGGACCGATGGTAGGCGTTAGGGAGCCTGTGGACCCCGGAGCTGGAGGTTAGGTGGCCTGTGGACCCGATGGTGGGCGTTAGGGGGCCTGTGGTCTCCGGAGCTGGGCGTTAGGGGGCCTGTGGTCTCCGTAGCTGGGCGTTAGGGGGCCTGTGGACCCGGAGCTGGGCGTTATGGTTCCTATGGACCCGATGGCAGGCGTTAGGGAGCCTGATGACCCGGAGCAGGGCGTTAGGGGGCCTGAGGTCCCCGGAGCAGGGCGTTAGGGGGCTTGAGGTCCCCGGAGCAGGGCGTTAGGGGTCCTGAGGACCCGGAGCTGGGCGTTAGGGGGCCTGTGGTCCCGGAGCTGGTCGTTAGGGGGCCTGTGGACTCGGAGCTGGGCGTTAGGAGGCCTGAGGTCCCGATGGTAGGCGTTAGGGGACCTGAGAACTCGTAGCTGGGCGTTAGGGGGCCTGTGGTCCCCGGAGCTGGGCGTTAGGGGGCCTGAGGTCCCGATGGTAGGCGTTATTCGGCCTGTGGTCCCCAGGCTGGGGGTTAGGGGGCCTGTGGACCCGATGGCAGGCGTTAGGGGGCCTGAGTACCCGGAGCTGGGCGTTAGGGGGCCTGTGGGCCCCGGAGCTGGGCGTTAGGGGGCCTGTGGAA
This sequence comes from Aldabrachelys gigantea, assembly GCA_026122505.1. Classification (NCBI taxonomy): domain Eukaryota; kingdom Metazoa; phylum Chordata; order Testudines; family Testudinidae; genus Aldabrachelys; species Aldabrachelys gigantea. The sequence continues at coordinate 18,529 of JALNIE010000111.1, forward strand.
TCGATGGTATGCGTTGTGGGGCCTGTGAACCCGGAGCTGGTCGTTAGGGAGCCTGTGGATCCGGAGCCGGGCGTTAGGGGGCCTGTGGACCCTGTGGTAGGCGTTAGGGTGCATGTGATCCCCGGAGCTGGACGTTAGGGGTCCTGTGGACCCGGAGCTGGGCGTTAGGGGGCCTGTGGGCCCGATGGTAGGCGTTAGGGCTCCTGAGGACCCAGAGCTTTGCGTTAGGGGGCCTGTGGGCCCGATGGTAGGCGTTAGGGCTCCTTTGGACCCGGAGCTGGGCGTTAGGGGGCCTGTGATCCCCTTTCTTGGCGTTAGCGGTCCTGTGTTCCCTGGGCTGGGCGTTAGGGGTCCTGTGGATCCGGAGCTGGGCGTTAGGGGGCCTGTGATCCCCTTTCTTGGCGTTAGCGGTCCTGTGTTCCCTGGGCTGGGCGTTAGGGGTCCTGTGGACCCGGAGCTGGGCGTTAGTGGTCCTGTGGACCGGATGGTAGGCGTTTTGGGGGCTTAGGACCCGGAGCTAGGCGTTAGGGGGCCTGTGAACCTCGAGCTGGTCGTTAGGGGGCCCGTGGACCCGGAGATGGGCGATAGGGGGCCTGTGGACGCGATGGTGGGCGTTAGGGGGCCTGTGGACCCGGAGCTGGTCGTTAGGGGGCCTGTGGACCCGCAGCTGGGCGTTAGGAGGCCTGAGGTAACCGGAGCTGGGCGTTAGCGGTCCTGTGGACCCGATGGTGGGCGTTAGTGGGCGTGAGGATCCGCAGCTGTGCGTTAGGGGGCCTGAGGAGCCGATGGTAGGCGTTAGGGGGCCTTTGGTCCCTGGAGCTGGGCGTTATTGGGCCTGTGGACCCGATGGTTGGCGTTAAGGGGCCTGTTGTCCCCGGAGCTGGGCGTTAGGGGGCCTGTGAAAGCGATGTTAGGCTTTAGGGGGCCTGTGGTCCCTGGAGCTGGGCGTTAGGGGGCCAGTGGTCTCGGAGCTGGGTGTTAGGGGGTCTGTGGACCGGATGGTAGGCGTTAGGGGGGCCTGTAGTCCCCGGAGCTGAGCGTTAGAGGGCCTGTGGACCCGGAGCTGGGCGTTAGGGGGGCCTGTGAACCCGATGCTAGGCGTTAGGGGGCCTGTGGGCCCAGGCGCTGGGCGTTAGGGGCCTTTGGACCCGATGATGTGCGTTAGGGGGCCTTCGGTCCCGGAGCTGGGCGTCAGGGGGCCTGTGGACCCGATGGTGGGCGTTAGGGGGCCTGAGGTCCCCGGAGCTGGGCGTTAGGGGGCCTGTGGATCCGATGGTGGGTGTTAGGGGGCTGGCGGACCAAGAGCTTGGCGTTAGGGGGCCTCAGGTCCCCGGAGCAGGGCGTAAGGGGGCCTGAGGTCCCCGGAGTAGGGCGTTAGGGGGCCTGAGGTCCCCCGAGCTGGGCGTTAGGAGGCCTGAGGTCCCCGGTGCAGGGCGTTAGGGGGCCTGATGCCCCGGAGCTGGGCGTTAGGGAGCCTGATGCCCCGGAGCTGGGCGTTAGGGGGCCTGAGGGCCCCCGAGCAGGGCGTTAGGGGGCCTGTGGACCCGATCGTTGGCGTTAGGGGTCCTGAGGACCCGGAGCTGGGCGTTAGGGGGCCTGTGGTCCCGGAGCTCGTCGTTAGGGGGCCTGTGGATTCGGAGCTGGGCGTTAGGAGGCCTGTGGACCCGATGGTGGGCGTTAGGGGGCCTGTGGACCCCGGAGCTGGAGGTAAGGGGGCCTGTGGACCCGATGGTGCGTGTTAGGGTGCCTCTGGTCCCCAGAGCTGGTCGTTAGGGGGCCTGCGGTCTCCGGTGCTGGGCGTTAGGGTTCCTATGGACCCGATGGTAGGCGTTAGGGGGCCTGAGGACCCGATGGTAGGCGTTAGGGGGTCTTTGGGCCGTGGAGCTGGGCGTTATTGGGCCTTTGGACACGATGGTTGGCGTTAAGGGGCCTGTGGTCCCCGGAGCTGGGCGTTAGGGGTCCTGTGAAACCGATGGTAGGCGTTAGGGGGCCTGTGGACCCCGGAGCTGGAGGTTAGGGGTCCTGTGGACCCGATGGTGGGTGTTAGGGGGCCTGTGGTCTCCGGAGCTGGGCGTTAGGGGGTCTGTGGTCTCCGTAACTGGGCGTTAGGGGGCCTGTGGACCCGGAGCTGCGTGTTAGGGTTCCTATGGACCCGATGGCAGGCGTTAGGGGTCCTGAGGACCCGGAGCTGGGCGTTAGGGGGCCTGTGGTCCCTGAGCTGGGCGTTAGGGGGCCTCTGGACCCGATGGTAGGCGTTAGAGGGCCTGTGGTCCCCGTAGCTGGGCGTTAGGGGGCCTGTGGACCCGATGGAAGGCTTTAGGGAGCCTGTGGACACGATGATGGGCGTTAGGAGGCCTGAGGTCCCCGGACCTGGGCGTTAGGGGGCCTGTGGACCCGATGGTAGGCGTTAGAGGGCCTGTGGTCCCCGGAGCTGGGCGTTAGGGGGCCTGTGGACCCGTTGGTGGGTGTTAGGGGGCCTCTGGACCCGATGGTAGGCGTAAGGGGGACTGTGGACCCCATGGTGGGTGTTAGGGGACCTGTGCTCCCCGGAGCTTGGCGTTAGGCGGCCTGTGGACCCGGAGCTGGGCGGTAGGGGGCCTGAGGACCCGGAGCTGGGCGTTAGGGAGCTTGTGGACCCGATGGTGGGCGTTCTGGGTCCTGAGGTCCCCGGAGGCGGCGTGAGGGTGCCTGTGTACCCGATTGTGGACGTTAGGGTGCCTTTGGACCTCATGGTAGGCGTTCGGGGGCCTGTGGTCCCCGGAGCTGAGAGTTAGGGGGCCTGTGGACACGGAGCTGGGCGTTAGGGGGCCTGTGGACCCTGTTCTTGCCGTTAGCGGTCCTGTGTTCCCTGGGCTGGGCGTTAGGGGTCCTGTGGACCCGGAGCTGGGCGTTAGGGGGCTTGTGGACCGATGGTGGGCATTAGGGGGCCTGAGGTCCTCGGAGCTGGGCGTTAGGGTGCCTGTGGACCCGACGGTGGGCTTTAGGGGGCCTGTGGACCCGATGTTAGGCGTTAGGGGGCCTGTGGTCCCCGGAGCTAAGCTTTAGGGGGCCTGTGGACCCAGAGTTAGGCGTTCTTGGGCCTGTGGACCCGATGGTAGGTGTTAGGGGGCCTGTGGACCCGATGGTGGGCGTTAGGGGGCCTGATGTCCCCGGAGCTGGGCTTTAGGGGGTCTGTGGACCCGATGGTAGGCGTCAGGGAGCCTGAGGTCCCCGGAGCTCGGCGTTAGGGGGCCTGTGGACCCGATGGTGGGTGTTAGGGGGCTTGCGGACCAGGAGCTGGGCGTTAGTGGTCCTGCGGTCCCCGGAGCAGGGCGTTAGGGGGCCTGTGGACCCGATGGTGGACGTTAGGGGGCCTGTGGTCTCCGGAGCTGGGCGTTAGGGGGCCTGTGAAGCAGATGGTGGGCGTTAGTGGGCCTTAGGATCCGCAGCTGTGCGTTACGGGGTCTTAGGTCCCCGGAGGGGGCGTTAGGGTGCCTGTGCACCCGATGGTAGGCGTCAGGGAGCCTGAGGTCCCCGGAGCTGGGCGTTAGGGGGCCTGTGGACCCGATGTTTGGTGTTAGGGGGCTTGCGGACCAGGAGCTGGGCGTTAGGGGGCCTGAGGTCCCCGGAGAAGGGCGTTAGGGGGCCTGTGGACCCGATCGTGGGCGTTAGGGGTCCTGAGGACCCGGAGCTGGGCGTTAGGGGGCTGTGGTCTCCGGAGCTGGGCGTTAGGGGGCCTGAGGTCCCGATGGTAGGCGTCAGGCGGCCTGTGGTCTCCAGGCTGGGCGTTAGGGGGCCTGTGGACCCGATGGCAGGCGTTAGGGGGCCTGAGTACCCGGAGCTGGGCGTTAGGGGGCCTGTGGGCCCCGGAGCTGGGCGTTAGGGGGCCTGTGGGCCCCGGAGCTGGGCGTTAGGGGGCCTGTGGAATCGATGGTATGCGTTGTGGGGCCTGTGAACCCGGAGCTGGTCGTTACGGGTCTGTTTACCCGGAGCTGGTCGTTAGGGAGCCTGTGGATCCGGAGCTGGGCGTTAGGGGGCCTGTGGACCCTGTGGTAGGCGTTAGGGTGCATGTGATCCCCGGAGCTGGACGTTAGGGGTCCTGTGGACCCGGAGCTGGGCGTTAGGGGGCCTGTGGGCCCGATGGTAGGCGTTAGGGGGCCTGTTGTCCCCGGAGCTGGGCGTTAAGGGGCCTGTGAAAGCTATGTTAGGTTTTAGGGGGCCTGTGGTCCCTGGAGCTGGGCGTTAGGGGCCAGTGGTCCCGGAGCTGGGTGTTAGGGGGTCTGTGGACCGGATGGTAGGCGTTAGGGGGCCTGTAGTCCCCGGAGCTGAGCGTTAGAGGGCCTGTGGGCCCCGGAGCTGGGCGTTAGGGGCCTTTGGACCCGATGATGTGCGTTAGGGGGCCTGAGGTCCCGGAGCTGGGCGTCAGGTGGCCTGTGGACCCGATGGTGGGCGTTAGGGGGCCTGAGGTCCCCGGAGCAGGGCGTTAGGGGGCCTGAGGTCCCCGGAGCTGGGCGTTAGGAGACCTGAGGTCCCCGGAGCTGGGCGTTAGGGAGCCTGTGGACCCGATGGTGGGCGTTAGGGTGCCTGTGGTCCCCGGAGCTGGGCGTTAGGGGGCCTGCGGTCTCCGGAGCTGGGCGTTAGGTGGCCTGTGGACCCGAAGCTGGGCGTTAGGGTGCCTATGGACCCGATGGCAGGCGTTAGGGGGCCTGAGGTCCCCGGAGCTGGGCGTTAGGGGGGCTGTGGACCGATGGTATGCGTTAGGGAGCCTGTGGTCCCCGGGGCTGGAGGTTAGGGGGCCTGTGGACCCGATGGTGGGTGTTAAGGGGCCTGTGGTCTCCGGAGCTGGGCGTTAGGGGGCCTGTGGTCTCGGTAGCTGGGCGTTAGGGGGCCGGAGGAGCCGGAGCTGGGCGTTAGGGGGTCTGTGGACCCGATGGTGGGCGTTACTGGTTCCGTGCTCCCAGCGCTGGTCATTAGGAGGCCCGTGGACCCGGAGCTGGGCGTTAGGGGGCCTGAGGACCCAGAGCTGGGCGTTAGGGGGCCTGTGGACCCGATGGTAAGCGTTAGGGGGCCTGTGTTCCCCGGAGCTGGGCGTTAGGGGCCCTGTGGATCCGGAGCTGGGCGTTAGGGGGCCTTTGGACCCTATGGTAGGCGTTAGGGTGCATGTGATCCTCGGAGCTGGGCGTTAGGGGGCCTGTGGTCCCCGGAGCTGGGCGTCAGGGGTCCTCTGGACCCCGAGATGGGCGGTAGGGGGCCTGTGGACCCGATGGTAGGCGTTAGGGGACCTCAGAACTCGTAGCTGGGCCTTAGGGGGCCTGTGGTCCCCGGAGCTGGGCGTTAGGGGGCCTGAGGTCGCGATGGTAGGCGTTAGGCGGCCTGTGGTCCCCAGGCTGGGTGTTAGGGGGCCTGTGGACCCGATGGCAGGCGTTAGGGGGCCTGTGGGCCCGGGAGCTGGGCGTTAGGGGGCCTGTGGGCCCCGGAGCTGGGCGTTAGGGGGCCTGTGGAATCGATGGTATGCGTTGTGGGGCCTGTGAACCCGGAGCTGGTCGTTACGGGTCTGTTTACCCGGAGCTGGTCGTTAGGGAGCCTGTGGATCCGGAGCTGGGCGTTAGGGGGCCTGTGGACCCTATGGTAGGCGTTAGGGTGCATGTCATCCCCGGAGCTGGACGTTAGGGGTCCTGTGGACCCGGAGCTGGGCGTTAGGGGGCCTGTGGGCCCGATGGTAGGCGTTAGGGCTCCTGAGGACCCAGAGCTTTGCGTTAGGGGGCCTGTGGGCCCGATGGTAGGCGTTAGGGCTCCTTTGGACCCGGAGCTGGGCGTTAGGGGGCCTGTGATCCCCTTTTTTGGCGTTAGCGGTCTTGTGTTCCCTGGGCTGGGCGTTAGGGGTCCTGTGGACCCGGAGCTGGGCGTTAGGGGTCCTGTGGGCCCGATGGTAGGCGTTCGGGGGCTGAGGACCCGGAGCTAGGCGTTAGGGGGCCCGTGGACCCCGAGCTCGTCGTTAGGGGGCCCGTGGACCCGGAGATCGTCGTTAGGGGGCCTGTGGACGCGATGGTTGGCGTTAGGGGGCCTGTGGTCCCCATTGTAGGCGTTAGGGGGCCTGTGGTCCCCTGGCTGGCCGTTAGGGGGCCTGAGGACCCGAAGGTGGGCGTTAGGGGGCCTGAGGTCCACGGAGCTGAGCGCTAAGGGGCCTGTGGACCCGATCGTAGGCGTTAGGAGTCCTGAGGTCCCCGGAGCTGGGCGTTAGGTGGCCTGTGGACCCGATGGTGGGCGTTAGGGGGCCTGAGGCCCCGGAGCTGGGCGTTATGGGGCCTGTGGACCCGATGGTAGGCGTTAGGGGGCCTGTGGTCCCCGGAGCTGGGCGTTAGGGAGCCTGTGATTCTGATGGTAGGCGTTAGGGGGCCTGTGGTCCCCGGAGCTGGGCGTTAGGGTGTCTGTGGTCCCCGTTCTTGCCGTTAGGGGTCCTGTGTTCCCTGGGCTGGGCGTTAGGGGTCCTGTGGACCCGGAGCTGGGCGTTAGTGGTCCTGTGGACCGGATGGTATGCGTTTTGGGGGCTGAGGACCCGGAGCTAGGCGTCTGGGGGCCCGTGGACCCCGAGCTGGTCGTTAGGGGGCCCGTGGACCCGGAGATGGGCGATAGGGGGCCTGTGGACGCGATGGTGGGCGTTAGGGGGCCTGTGGACCCGGAGCTGGTCGTTAGGGGGCCTGTGGACCCGCAGCTGGGCGTTAGGAGGCCTGAGGTAACCGGAGCTGGGCGTTAGGGGTCCTGTGGACCCGATGGTGGGCGTTAGTGGGCGTTAGGATCCGCAGCTGTGCGTTAGTGGGCCTGAGGAGCCGATGGTCGGCGTTATGGGGCCTTTGGTCCCTGGAGCTGGGCGTTATTGGGCCTGTGGACCCGATGGTTGGCGTTAAGGGGCCTGTTGTCCCCGGAGCTGGGCGTTAGGGGGCCTGTGAAAGCGATGTTAGGCTTTAGGGGGCCTGTGGTCCCTGGAGCTGGGCGTTAGGGGGCCAGTGGTCCCGGAGCTGCGTGTTAGGGGGTCTGTGGACCGGATGGTAGGCGTTAGGGGGCCTGTAGTCCCCGGAGCTGAGCGTTAGAGGGCCTGTGGACCCGGAGCTGGGCGTTAGGGGGCCTGTGAACCCGATGCTAGGCGTTAGGGGGCCTGTGGGCCCCGGAGCTGGGCGTTAGGGGCCTTTGGACCCGATGATGTGCGTTAGGGGGCCGGAGGTCCCGGAGCTGGGCGTCAGGGGGCTGTGGACCCGATGGTGGGCGTTAGGGGGCCTGAGGTCCCCGGAGCTGGGCGTTAGGGGGCCTGTGGATCCGATGGTGGGTGTTAGGGGGCTTGCGGACCAAGAGCTGGGCGTTCGGGGGCCTTAGGTCCCCGGAGCAGGGCGTTAGGGGGCCTGAGGTCCCCGGAGCTGGGCGTTTGGGAGCCTGTGGACCCGATGGTGGGAGTTAGGGGGCGTTTGGACCCCGGAGCTGGAGGTTAGGGGGGCTGTGGACCCGATGGTGGGTGTTAGGGTGCCTGTGGTCCCCGGAGCTGGGCGTTAGGGGGCCTGCGGTCTCCGGAGCTGGGCGTTAGCGGGCCTGTGGACCCGAAGCTGGGCCTTAGGGTTCCTATGGACCCGATGGCAGGCGTTAGGGGGCCTGAGGTACCCGGAGCTGGGCGTTAGGGGGCCTGTGGACCGATGATATGCGTTAGAGAGCCTGTGGTCCCCGGAGCTGGAGGTTAGGTGGCCTGTGGTCTTGGTAGCTGAGCGTTAGGGGGCCGGAGGAGCCGGAGCTGGGCGTTAGGGGGTCTGTGGACCCGATGGTGGGCGTTACTGGTTCCGTGCTCCCAGCGCTGGTCATTAGGGGGCCCGTGGACCCGGAGCTGGGCGTTAGGAGCCTGAGGACCCAGAGCTGGGCGTTAGGGGGCCTGTGGACCCGATTGTAAGCGTTAGGGGGCCTGTGTTCCCCGGAGCTGGGCGTTAGGGGGCCTGTAGTCCCCGGAGCTGAGCGTTAGAGGGCCTGTGGGCCCCGGAGCTGGGCGTTAGGGGCCTTTGGACCCGATGATGTGCGTTAGGGGGCCTGAGGTCCCGGAGCTGGGCGTCAGGTGGCCTGTGGACCCGATGGTGGGCGTTAGGGGGCCTGAGGTCCCCGGAGCAGGGCGTTAGGGGGCCTGTGTACCCCGGAGCTGGAGGTTAGGGGGCCTGTGGACCCCGGAGCTGGAGGTTAGGGGGCCTGTGGACCCGATGGTGCGTGTTAGCGGGCCTGTAGTCTCCGGAGCTGGGCGTTAGGGGGCCTGTGGTCTCCGTAGCTGGGCGTTAGGGGGCCTGTGGACCCGGAGCTGGGTGTTAGGGTTCCTATGGACCCGATGGCAGTCGTTAGGGGTCCTGAGGACCCGGAGCTGGGCGTTAGGGGGCCTGTGGTCCCGGAGCTGGGCGTTAGGGGGCCTCTGGACCCGATGGTAGGCGTTAGAGGGCCTGTGGTCCCCGGAGCTGGGCGTTAGGGGGCCTGTGGACCCGATGGAAGGCTTTAGGGAGCCTGTGGACACGATGATGGGCGTTAGGAGGCCTGAGGTCCCCGGACCTGGGCGTTAGGGGGCCTGTGGACCCGATGGTAGGCGTTAGAGGGCCTGTGGTCCCCGGAGCTGGGCGTTAGGGGGCCTGTGGACCCGATGGTGGGTGTTAGGGGGCCTCTGGACCCGATGGTAGGCGTAAGGGGGACTGTGGACCCGATGGTGGGTGTTAGGGGGCCTGTGCTCCCCGGAGCTGGGCGTTAGGCGGCCTGTGGACCCGGAGCTGGGCGGTAGGGGGCCTGAGGACCCGGAGCTGGGCGTTAGGGAGCTTGTGGACCCGATGGTGGGCGTTCTGGGTCCTGAGGTCCCCGGAGGCGGCGTGAGGGTGCCTGTGTACCCGATTGTGGACGTTAGGGTGCCTTTGGACCTCATGGTAGGCGTTCGGGGGCCTGTGGTCCCCGGAGCTGAGAGTTAGGGGGCCTGTGGACACGGAGCTGGGCGTTAGGGGGCCTGTGGACCCTGTTCTTGCCGTTAGCGGTCCTGTGTTCCCTGGGCTGGGCGTTAGGGGTCCTGTGGACCCGGAGCTGGGCGTTAGGGGGCTTGTGGACCGATGGTGGGCATTAGGGGGCCTGAGGTCCTCGGAGCTGGGCGTTAGGGTGCCTGTGGACCCGACGGTGGGCTTTAGGGGGCCTGTGGACCCGATGTTAGGCGTTAGGGGGCCTGTGGTCCCCGGAGCTAAGCTTTGGGGGCCTGTGGACCCAGAGTTGGGCGTTCTTGGGCCTGTGGACCCGATGGTAGGTGTTAGGGGGCCTGTGGACCCGATGGTGGGCGTTAGGGGGCCTGATGTCCCCGGAGCTGGGCTTTAGGGGGTCTGTGGACCCGATGGTAGGCGTCAGGGAGCCTGAGGTCCCCGGAGCTGGGCGTTAGGGGGCCTGTGGACCCGATGGTGGGTGTTAGGGGGCTTGCGGACCAGGAGCTGGGCGTTAGTGGTCCTGCGGTCCCCGGAGCAGGACGTTAGGGGGCCTGTGGACCCGATGGTGGACGTTAGGGGGCCTGTGGTCTCCGGAGCTGGGCGTTAGGGGGCCTGTGAAGCAGATGGTGGGCGTTAGTGGGCCTTAGGATCCGCAGCTGTGCGTTACGGGGCCTTAGGTCCCCGGAGGGGGCGTTAGGGTGCCTGTGCACCCGATGGTAGGCGTCAGGGAGCCTGAGGTCCCCGGAGCTGGGCGTTAGGGGGCCTGAGGACCCGATGTTTGGTGTTAGGGGCTTGCGGACCAGGAGCTGGGCGTTAGGGGGCCTGAGGTCCCCGGAGAAGGGCGTTAGGGGTCCTGAGGACCCGGAGCTGGGCGTTAGGGGTCCTGAGGACCCGGAGCTGGGCGTTAGGGGGCCTGTGGTCTCCGTAGCTGGGCGTTAGGGGGCCTGTGGTCTCCGTAGCTGGGCGTTAGGGGGTCTGTGGACCCGATGGTGGGCGTCACTGATTCCGTGCTCCCAGCGCTGGTCATTAGGGGGCCCGTGGACCCGGAGCTGGGCGTTAGGGGGCCTGAGGACCCAGAGCTGGGCGTTAGGGGGCCTGTGGACCCGATGGTAAGCGTTAGGGGGCCTGTGTTCCCCGGAGCTGGGCGTTAGGGGCCCTGTGGATCCGGAGCTGGGCGTTAGGGGGCCTTTGGACCCTATGGTAGGCGTTAGGGTGCATGTGATCCCCGGAACTGGGCGTTAGGGGGCCTGTGGTCCCCGGAGCTGGGCGTCAGGGGTCCTCTGGACCCCGAGATGGGCGTTAGGGGGCCTGAGGTCCCGATGGTAGGCGTTAGGGGACCTGAAAACTCGTAGCTGGGCGTTAGGGGGCCTGTGGTCCCCGGAGCTGGGCGTTAGGGGGCCTGAGGTCCCGATGGTAGGCGTTAGGCGGCCTGTGGTCCCCAGGCTGGGCGTTAGGGGGCCTGTGGGCCCCGGAGCTGGGCGTTAGGGGGCCTGTGGAATCGATGGTATGCGTTGTGGGGCCTGTGAACCCGGAGCTGGTCGTTACGGGTCTGTTTACCCGGAGCTGGTCGTTAGGGAGCCTGTGGATCCGGAGCTGGGCGTTAGGGGGCCTGTGGACCCTGTGGTAGGCGTTAGGGTGCATGTGATCCCCGGAGCTGGACGTTAGGGGTCCTGTGGACCCGGAGCTGGGCGTTAGGGGGCCTGTGGGCCCGATGGTAGGCGTTAGGGGGCCTGTTGTCCCCGGAGCTGGGCGTTAAGGGGCCTGTGAAAGCGATGTTAGGCTTTAGGGGGCCTGTGGTCCCTGGAGCTGGGCGTTAGGGGGCCTGTGATCCCCTTTCTTGGCGTTAGCGGTCCTGTGTTCCCTGGGCTGGGCGTTAGGGGTCCTGTGGATCCGGAGCTGGGCGTTAGGGGGCCTGTGATCCCCTTTCTTGGCGTTAGCGGTCCTGTGTTCCCTGGGCTGGGCGTTAGGGGTCCTGTGGACCCGGAGCTGGGCGTTAGTGGTCCTGTGGACCGGATGGTAGGCGTTTTGGGGGCTGAGGACCCGGAGCTAGGCGTTAGGGGGCCTGTGGACCCCGAGCTGGTCGTTAGGGGGCCCGTGGACCCGGAGATGGGCGATAGGGGGCCTGTGGACGCGATGGTGGGCGTTAGGGGGCCTGTGGACCCGGAGCTGGTCGTTAGGGGGCCTGTGGATCCGCAGCTGGGCGTTAGGAGGCCTGAGGTAACCGGAGCTTGGCGTTAGCGGTCCTGTGGACCCGATGGTGGGCGTTAGTGGGCGTGAGGACCCGCAGCTGTGCGTTAGGGGGCCTGAGGAGCCGATGGTCGGCGTTAGGGGGCCTTTGGTCCCTGGAGCTGGGCGTTATTGGGCCTGTGGACCCGATGGTTGGCGTTAAGGGGCCTGCTGTCCCCGGAGCTGGGCGTTAGGGGGCCTGTGAAAGCGATGTTAGGCTTTAGGGGGCCTGTGGTCCCTGGAGCTGGGCGTTAGGGGGCCAGTGGTCTCGGAGCTGGGTGTTAGGGGGTCTGTGGACCGGATGGTAGGCGTTAGGGGGCCTGTAGTCCCCGGAGCTGAGCGTTAGAGGGTCTGTGGACCCGGAGCTGGGCGTTAGGGGGCCTGTGAACCCGATGCTAGGCGTTAGGGGGCCTGTCGGTCCCGGCGCTGGGCGTTAGGGGCCTTTGGACCCGATGATGTGCGTTAGGGGGCCTTCGGTCCCGGAGCTGGGCGTCAGGGGGCCTGTGGACCCGATGGTGGGCGTTAGGGGGCCTGCGGTCTCCGGAGCTGGGCGTTAGGGTTCCTATGGACCCGATGGCAGGCGTTATGGGGCCTGAGGTCCCCGGAGCTGGGCGTTAGGGGGCCTGAGGACCCGATGGTAGGCGTTAGGAGGTCTTTGGGCTGTGGAGCTGGGCGTTATTGGGCCTTTGGACACGATGGTTGGCGTTAAGGGGCCTGTGGTCCCCGGAGCTGGGCGTTAGGGGGCCTGTGAAACCGATGGTAGGCGTTAGGGGGCCTGTGGACCACGGAGCTGGAGGTTAGGGGGCCTGTGGACCCGATGGTGGGTGTTAGGGGGCCTGTGGTCTCCGGAGCTGGGCATTAGGGGGCCTGTGGTCTCCGGAGCTGGGCGTTAGGGGGCCTGTGGACCCGGAGCTGGGCGTTAGGGTTCCTATGGACCTGATGTCAGGCGTTAGGGAGCCTGATGACCCGGAGCTGGGCGTTAGGGTTCCTATGGACCCGATGGCAATCGTTAGGGGGCCTGATAACCCGGAGCTGGGCGTTAGGGGCCTGAGGTCCCCGGAGCTGGGCGTTAGGGGGCCTCAGGACCCGATGGTAGGCGTTAGGGGGTCTTTGGGCCGTGGAGCTGGGCGTTGTTGGGCCTGTGGACACGATGGTTGGCGTTAAGGAGCGTGTGGTCCCCGGAGCTGGGCGTTAGGGGGCCTGTGAAACCGATGGTAGGCGTTAGGGGGCCTGTGGTCCCTGGAGCTGGGCGTTAGGGTGCCTTCGGACCCGGAGCTGGGTGTTAGGGGGCCTGTGGACCGGATGGTAGGCGTTAGGGGGCCTGTGGTCCCCGGAGTTAGGTCTTTGCGGGCCTGTGGACCCAGGGCTGGGCATTAGGGGGCCCGTGGTCCCGGTGCTGGCCGTTAGAGGGCCTGAGGACCCGGAGCTGGCCGTTAGAGGGCCCGAGGACCCGGAGCTGGGCGTTAGGGGGCCTGTGGACGCGATGGTGGGCTGTAGGGGTCCCCTGCTCCCAGTGCAGGTCGTTAGGGCTCCCATGGACCCGGAGGTGGGCGTTAGGGGGCCTCAGGTCCCCGGAGCAGGACGTTAGGTGGCCTGTGGTCCCCGGAGCTGGGCGTTAGGGGGCGTGTGGACCCCGGAGCTGGAGGTTAGGGGGCCTGTGGACCCGATGGTGGGTGTTAGGGTGCCTGTGGTCCCCGGAGCTGGGCGTTAGCGGGCCTGTCGACCCGGAGCTGGGCGTTAGGGTTCCTATGGACCCGGTAGCAGGCGTTAGGGGGCCTGAGGTCCCTGGAGCTGGGCGTTAGGGGGTCTGTGGACCGATGGTAGGCGTTAGGGAGCCTGTGGACCCCGGAGCTGGGCTTTAGGGGGCCTGTGGACCCGATGGTAGGCGTTAGGGGGCCTGTGGACTCGGAGCTGTGAGTGAGGGCTCCTGTGGACTCGGAGCTGTGCGTGAGGGCTCCTGTGGACTCGGAGCTGGGCGTGAGGGGGCCTGTGGACTCGGAGCTGGGCGTGAGGGGGCCTGTGGACCCGGAGATGGGCGTGAGGGGTCTGTGAATGTGGAGCTGGGCCTTAGCGGGCCTGTGGACCCGAAGCTGGGCGTTAGGGGGCCTGTTGTCCGCGGGCTGGGCGTTTGGGGGCCTGAGTACCCGGAACTGGGCGTTAGGGGTCCTGTGGACCCAGTGGTAGGCGTTTGGGGGTCTGAGGACGCGGAGCTGGGCGTTAGGGGGCCTATGGACCCGGAGCTGGGCGTTAGGGGGCCTGTGGACTCGGAGCTGGGCGTTAGGGGGCCTGTGGACCCGATGATAGGCGTTAGGGGGCCTGTGGACCCAGAGCTGTGCATTAGGGCTCCTGTTGACCCGGAGCTGGGTGTGAGGGGGCCTGTGGACCCGGAGATGAGCATGAGGGGTCTGTGAATGTGGAGCTTTGCCTTAGGGGGCCTGTGGACCCGAAGATGGGCGTTAGGGGGCCTGTGGACCCCGTTCTTGCCGTTAGCGATCCTGTGTTCCCTGGGCTGGGCGTTAGGGGGCCTGTGGACCCGGAGCTGGGCGTTAGGGGGCCTGTGGACCCCGTTCTTGCTGTTAGCGATCCTGTGTTCCCTGGGCTGGGCGTTAGGGGTCCTGTGGACCCGGAGCTGGGCGTTAGGGAGCTTGTGGACCGATGGTGGGCATTAGGGGGCCTGAGGACCCGGAGCTGGGCGTTAGGGTTCCTGAGGACCCGGAGCTGGGCGTTAGGGGGCCTGCGGTCTCCGGAGCTGGGCGTTAGCGGGCCTGTCGACCCGGAGCTGGGCGTTAGGGTTCCTATGGACCCGGTAGCAGGCGTTAGGGGGCCTGAGGTCCCTGGAGCTGGGCGTTAGGGGGTCTGTGGACCGATGGTAGGCGTTAGGGAGCCTGTGGACCCCGGAGCTGGGCGTTAGGGGGCCTGTGGTCTCCGGAGCTGGGCGTTAGGGGGCCTGTGGTTTCCGTAGCTGGGCGTTAGGGGGCCTGTGGACCCGGAGCTGGGCGTTAGGGTTCCTATGGACCCGATGGCAGGCGTTAGGGAGCCTGATGACCCGGAGCAGGGCGTTAGGGGGCCTGAGGTCCCCGGAGCAGGGCGTTAGGGGGCCTGTGGACCCGATCGTGGGCGTTAGGGGTCCTGAGGACCCGGAGCTGGGCGTTAGGGGGCCTGTGGTCCCGTAGCTCGTCGTTAGGGGGCCTGTGGACACGGAGCTGGGCGTTAGGAGGCCTGAGGTCCCCGGAGCTGGGCGTTAGGGGGCCTGTGGACCCGATGGTGGGCGTTAGGGGGCCTGTGGACCCCGGAGCTGGAGGTTAGGGGGCCTGTGGACCCGATGGTGGGTGTTAGGGTGCCTCTGGTCCCCGGAGCTGGTCGTTAGGGGGCCTGCGGTCTCCGGAGCTGGGCGCTAGGGGGCCTGTGGACCCGGAGCTGGGCGTTAGGGTTCCTATGGACCCGATGGCACGCGTTAGGGGGCCTGAGGTCCCCGGAGCTGGGCGTTAGGGGGCCTGAGGTCCCCGGAGCTGGGCGTTAGGGGGCCTGAGGACCCGATGGTAGGCGTTAGGGGGTCTTTGGGCCGTGGAGCTGGGCGTTATTGGGCCTGTGGACACGATGGTTGGCGTTAAGGGGCCTGTGGTCCCCGGAGCTGGGCGTTAGGGGGCCTGTGAAACCGATGGTAGGAGTTCGGGGGCCTGTGGTCTCTGGAGCTGGGCGTTAGGGTGCCTTCGGACCCGGAGCTGGGTGTTAGGGGGCCTGTGGACCGGATGGAGGCGTTAGGGGGCCTGTGGTCCCCGGAGCTAGGTCTTTGCGGGCCTGTTGAACCAGGGCTGGGTATTATGGGTCCAGTGGTCCCGGTGCTGGGCGTTTGGGTGCCTGAGGACTCGGAGATGGGCGTTAGGGGGCCTGTGGACGCGATGGTGGGCTTTAGGGGTCCCCTACTCCCAGTGCAGGGCGTTAGGGCTCCCGTGGACCCGGAGCTGGGCGTTAGGGGGCCTCAGGTCCCCGGAGCAGGACGTTAGGTGGCCTGTGGTCCCCGGAGCTGGGCGTCAGGGGTCCTGTGGACGCGGAGTTGGGTGTTAGGGGGCCTGTGGACCCGATGGTAGGCGTTAGGGGTCGTGAGAACCCGGAGCTGGGCGTTAGGGGGTCTGTGGTCCCCGGAGCTGGGCGTTAGGGGGCCTGTGGACCCGATGGTGGGCGTTAGGGGGCCTGTGGACCCCGGAGCTGGAGGTTAGGGGGCCTGTGGACCCGATGGTGGGTGTTAGGGTGCCTCTGGTCCCCGGAGCTGGTCGTTAGGGGGCCTGCGGTCTCCGTAGCTGGGCGTTAGGGGGCCTGTGGTCTCCGTAGCTGGGCGTTAGGGGGCCTGTGGTCTCCGTAGCTGGGCGTTAGGGGGCCTGAGGTCCCCGGAGCTGGGCGTTAGGGGGCCTGAGGTCCCCGGAGCTGGGCGTTAGGAGGCCTGAGGTCCCCGGAGCTGGGCGTTAGGGGGCCTGTGGACCCGATGGTGGGCGTTAGGGGGCCTGTGGACCACGGAGCTGGAGGTTAGGGGGCCTGTGGACCCGATGGTGGGTGTTAGGGTGCCTCTGGTCCCCGGAGCTGGTCGTTAGGGGGCCTGCGGTCTCCGGAGCTGGGCGTTAGGGGGCCTGTGGACCCGATGGTGGGTGTTAGGGTGCCTCTGGTCCCCGGAGCTGGTCGTTAGGGGGCCTGTGGACTCCGGAGCTGGAGGTTAGGGGGCCTGTGGACCCGATGGTGGGTGTTAGGGTGCCTCTGGTCCCCGGAGCTGGTCGTTAGGGGGCCTGTGGTCTCCGGAGCTGGGCGTTAGGGGGCCTGTGGTCTCCGTAGCTGGGCGTTAGGGGGCCTGTGGACCCGGAGCTGGGCGTTAGGAGGCCTGAGGTCCCCAGAGCTGGGCGTTAGGGGGCCTGTGGACCCGATGGTGGGCGTTAGGGGGCCTGTGGACCCCGGAGCTGGAGGTTAGGGGGCCTGTGGACCCGATGGTGGGTGTTAGGGTGCCTCTGGTCCCCGGAGCTGGTCGTTAGGGGGCCTGCCGTCTCCGGAGCTGGGCGTTAGGGGGCCTGTGGTCTCCGTAGCTGGGCGTTAGGGGGCCTGCGGTCTCCGGAGCTGGGCGTTAGGGTTCCTATGGACCCGATAGCAGGCGTTAGGGGGCCTGAGGTCCCTGGAGCTGGGCGTCAGGGGGCCTGTGGACCGATGGTAGGCGTTAGGGAGCCTGTGGACCCCGGAGCTGGAGGTTAGGTGGCCTGTGGACCCGATGGTGGGCGTTAGGGGGCCTGTGGTCTCCGGAGCTGGGCGTTAGGGGGCCTGTGGTCTCCGGAGCTGGGCGTTAGGGGGCCTGTGGTCTCCGTAGCTGGGCGTTAGGGGGCCTGTGGACCCGGAGCTGGACGTTAGGGTTCCTATGGACCCGATGGCAGGCGTTAGGGAGCCTGATGACCCGGAGCAGGGCGTTAGGGGGCCTGAGGTCCCCGGAGTAGGGCGTTAGGGGGCCTGTGTACCCGATGGTGGGCGTTAGAGGTCCTGAGGACCCGGAGCTGGGCGTTAGGGGGCCTGTGGTCCCGGAGCTGGTCGTTAGGGGGCCTGTGGACTCGGAGCTGGGCGTTAGGGGGCCTGTGGACCCGATGGTGGGCGTTAGGGGACCTGAGAACTCGTAGCTGGGCGTTAGGGGGCCTGTGGTCCCCGGAGCTGGGCGTTAGGGGGCCTGAGGTCCCGATGGTAGGCGTTAGGCGGCCTGTGGTCCCCAGGCTGGGCGTTAGGGGGCCTGTGGACCCGATGGCAGGCGTTAGGGGGCCTGAGTACCCGGAGCTGGGCGTTAGGGGGCCTGTGGGCCCCGGAGCTGGGCGTTAGGGTGCCTGTGGACCCGACGGTGGGCTTTAGGGGGCCTGTGGACCCGATGTTAGGCGTTAGGGGGCCTGTGGTCCCCGGAGCTAAGCTTTGGGGGCCTGTGGACCCAGAGTTGGGCGTTCTTGGGCCTGTGGACCTGATGGTAGGTGTTAGGGGGCCTGTGGACCCGATGGTGGGCGTTAGGGGGCCTGATGTCCCCGGAGCTGGGCTTTAGGGGATCTGTGGACCCGATGGTAGGCGTCAGGGAGCCTGAGGTCCCCGGAGCTGGGCGTTAGGGGGCCTGTGGACCCGATGGTGGGTGTTAGGGGGCTTGCGGACCAGGAGCTGGGCGTTAGTGGTCCTGCGGTCCCCGGAGCAGGGCGTTAGGGGGCCTGTGGACCCGATAGTGGACGTTAGGGGGCCTGTGGTCTCCGGAGCTGGGCGTTAGGGGGCCTGTGAAGCAGATGGTGGGCGTTAGTGGGCCTTAGGATCCGCAGCTGTGCGTTACGGGGCCTTAGGTCCCCGGAGGGGGCGTTAGGGTGCTTGTGCACCCGATGGTAGGCGTCAGGGAGCCTGAGGTCCCCGGAGCTGGGCGTTAGGGGGCCTGTGGACCCGATGTTTGGTGTTAGGGGCTTGCGGACCAGGAGCTGGGCGTTAGGGGGCCTGAGGTCCCCGGAGAAGGGCGTTAGGGGTCCTGAGGACCCGGAGCTGGGCGTTAGGGGTCCTGAGGACCCGGAGCTGGGCGTTAGGGGGCCTGTGGTCTCCGTAGCTGGGCGTTAGGGGGCCGGAGGACCCGGAGCTGGGCGTTAGGGGGTCTGTGGACCCGATGGTGGGCGTCACTGATTCCGTGCTCCCAGCGCTGGTCATTAGGGGGCCTGAGGACCCGGAGCTGGGCGTTAGGGGGCCTGAGGACCCAGAGCTGGGCGTTAGGGGGCCTGTGGACCCGATGGTAAGCGTTAGGGGGCCTGTGTTCCCCGGAGCTGGGCGTTAGGGGCCCTGTGGATCCGGAGCTGGGCGTTAGGGGGCCTTTGGACCCTATGGTAGGCGTTAGGGTGCATGTGATCCCCGGAACTGGGCGTTAGGGGGCCTGTGGTCCCCGGAGCTGGGCGTCAGGGGTCCTCTGGACCCCGAGATGGGCGTTAGGGGGCCTGAGGTCCCGATGGTAGGCGTTAGGGGACCTGAAAACTCGTAGCTGGGCGTTAGGGGGCCTGTGGTCCCCGGAGCTGGGCGTTAGGGGGCCTGAGGTCCCGATGGTAGGCGTTAGGCGGCCTGTGGTCCCCAGGCTGGGCGTTAGGGGGCCTGTGGGCCCCGGAGCTGGGCGTTAGGGGGCCTGTGGAATCGATGGTATGCGTTGTGGGGCCTGTGAACCCGGAGCTGGTCGTTACGGGTCTGTTTACCCGGAGCTGGTCGTTAGGGAGCCTGTGGATCCGGAGCTGGGCGTTAGGGGGCCTGTGGACCCTGTGGTAGGCGTTAGGGTGCATGTGATCCCCGGAGCTGGACGTTAGGGGTCCTGTGGACCCGGAGCTGGGCGTTAGGGGGCCTGTGGGCCCGATGGTAGGCGTTAGGGCTCCTGAGGACCCAGAGCTTTGCGTTAGGGGGCCTGTGGGCCCGATGGTAGGCGTTAGGGCTCCTTTGGACCCGGAGCTTGGCGTTAGGGGGCCTGTGATCCCCTTTCTTGGCGTTAGCGGTCCTGTGTTCCCTGGGCTGGGCGTTAGGGGTCCTGTGGATCCGGAGCTGGGCGTTAGGGGGCCTGTGATCCCCTTTCTTGGCGTTAGCGGTCCTGTGTTCCCTGGGCTGGGCGTTAGGGGTCCTGTGGACCCGGAGCTGGGCGTTAGTGGTCCTGTGGACCGGATGGTAGGCGTTTTGGGGGCTGAGGACCCGGAGCTAGGCGTTAGGGGGCCTGTGGACCCCGAGCTGGTCGTTAGGGGGCCCGTGGACCCGGAGATGGGCGATAGGGGGCCTGTGGACGCGATGGTGGGCGTTAGGGGGCCTGTGGACCCGGAGCTGGTCGTTAGGGGGCCTGTGGATCCGCAGCTGGGCGTTAGGAGGCCTGAGGTAACCGGAGCTTGGCGTTAGCGGTCCTGTGGACCCGATGGTGGGCGTTAGTGGGCGTGAGGACCCGCAGCTGTGCGTTAGGGGGCCTGAGGAGCCGATGGTCGGCGTTAGGGGGCCTTTGGTCCCTGGAGCTGGGCGTTATTGGGCCTGTGGACCCGATGGTTGGCGTTAAGGGGCCTGCTGTCCCCGGAGCTGGGCGTTAGGGGGCCTGTGAAAGCGATGTTAGGCTTTAGGGGGCCTGTGGTCCCTGGAGCTGGGCGGTAGGGGGCCAGTGGTCTCGGAGCTGGGTGTTAGGGGGTCTGTGGACCGGATGGTAGGCGTTAGGGGGCCTGTAGTCCCCGGAGCTGAGCGTTAGAGGGTCTGTGGACCCGGAGCTGGGCGTTAGGGGGCCTGTGAACCCGATGCTAGGCGTTAGGGGGCCTGTCGGTCCCGGCGCTGGGCGTTAGGGGCCTTTGGACCCGATGATGTGCGTTAGGGGGCCTTCGGTCCCGGAGCTGGGCGTCAGGGGGCCTGTGGACCCGATGGTGGGCGTTAGGGGGCCTGCGGTCTCCGGAGCTGGGCGTTAGGGTTCCTATGGACCCGATGGCAGGCGTTAGGGGGCCTGAGGTCCCCGGAGCTGGGCGTTAGGGGGCCTGAGGACCCGATGGTAGGCGTTAGGAGGTCTTTGGGCTGTGGAGCTGGGCGTTATTGGGCCTTTGGACACGATGGTTGGCGTTAAGGGGCCTGTGGTCCCCGGAGCTGGGCGTTAGGGGGCCTGTGAAACCGATGGTAGGCGTTAGGGGGCCTGTGGACCACGGAGCTGGAGGTTAGGGGGCCTGTGGACCCGATGGTGGGTGTTAGGGGGCCTGTGGTCTCCGGAGCTGGGCATTAGGGGGCCTGTGGTCTCCGGAGCTGGGCGTTAGGGGTCCTGTGGACCCGGAGCTGGGCGTTAGGGTTCCTATGGACCCGATGTCAGGCGTTAGGGAGCCTGATGACCCGGAGCTGGGCGTTAGGGTTCCTATGGACCCGATGGCAATCGTTAGGGGGCCTGATAACCCGGAGCTGGGCGTTAGGGGCCTGAGGTCCCCGGAGCTGGGCGTTAGGGGGCCTCAGGACCCGATGGTAGGCGTTAGGGGGTCTTTGGGCCGTGGAGCTGGGCGTTGTTGGGCCTGTGGACACGATGGTTGGCGTTAAGGGGCGTGTGGTCCCCGGAGCTGGGCGTTAGGGGGCCTGTGAAACCGATGGTAGGCGTTCGGGGGCCTGTGGTCCCTGGAGCTGGGCGTTAGGGTGCCTTCGGACCCGGAGCTGGGTGTTAGGGGGCCTGTGGACCGGATGGTAGGCGTTAGGGGGCCTGTGGTCCCCGGAGTTAGGTCTTTGCGGGCCTGTGGACCCAGGGCTGGGCATTAGGGGGCCCGTGGTCCCGGTGCTGGCCGTTAGAGGGCCTGAGGACCCGGAGCTGGCCGTTAGAGGGCCCGAGGACCCGGAGCTGGGCGTTAGGGGGCCTGTGGACGCGATGGTGGGCTGTAGGGGTCCCCTGCTCCCAGTGCAGGTCGTTAGGGCTCCCATGGACCCGGAGGTGGGCGTTAGGGGGCCTCAGGTCCCCGGAGCAGGACGTTAGGTGGCCTGTGGTCCCCGGAGCTGGGCGTTAGGGGGCGTGTGGACCCCGGAGCTGGAGGTTAGGGGGCCTGTGGACCCGATGGTGGGTGTTAGGGTGCCTGTGGTCCCCGGAGCTGGGCGTTAGCGGGCCTGTCGACCCGGAGCTGGGCGTTAGGGTTCCTATGGACCCGGTAGCAGGCGTTAGGGGGCCTGAGGTCCCTGGAGCTGGGCGTTAGGGGGTCTGTGGACCGATGGTAGGCGTTAGGGAGCCTGTGGACCCCGGAGCTGGGCTTTAGGGGGCCTGTGGACTCGGAGCTGTGCGTGAGGGCTCCTGTGGACTCGGAGCTGTGCGTGAGGGCTCCTGTGGACTCGGAGCTGGGCGTGAGGGGGCCTGTGGACTCGGAGCTGGGCGTGAGGGGGCCTGTGGACCCGGAGATGGGCGTGAGGGGTCTGTGAATGTGGAGCTGGGCCTTAGCGGGCCTGTGGACCCGAAGCTGGGCGTTAGGGGGCCTGTTGTCCGCGGGCTGGGCGTTTGGGGGCCTG
Organism: Aldabrachelys gigantea; assembly: GCA_026122505.1. Classification (NCBI taxonomy): domain Eukaryota; kingdom Metazoa; phylum Chordata; order Testudines; family Testudinidae; genus Aldabrachelys; species Aldabrachelys gigantea. The sequence goes on from JALNIE010000111.1 coordinate 39,681, forward strand.
AGTACCCGGAACTGGGCGTTAGGGGTCCTGTGGACCCGGTGGTAGGCGTTTGGGGGTCTGAGGACGCGGAGCTGGGCGTTAGGGGGCCTATGGACCCGGAGCTGGGCGTTAGGGGGCCTGTGGACTCGGAGCTGGGCGTTAGGGGGCCTGTGGACCCGATGGTAGGCGTTAGGAGGCCTGTGGACCCAGAGCTGTGCGTTAGGGCTCCTGTTGACCCGGAGCTGGGTGTGAGGGGGCCTGTGGACCCGGAGATGAGCATGAGGGGTCTGTGAATGTGGAGCTTTGCCTTAGGGGGCCTGTGGACCCGAAGATGGGCGTTAGGGGGCCTGTGGACCCCGTTCTTGCCGTTAGCGATCCTGTGTTCCCTGGGCTGGGCGTTAGGGGGCCTGTGGACCCGGAGCTGGGCGTTAGGGGGCCTGTGGACCCGGAGCTGGGCGTTAGGGGGCCTGTGGACCCCGTTCTTGCTGTTAGCGATCCTGTGTTCCCTGGGCTGGGCGTTAGGGGTCCTGTGGACCCGGAACTGGGCGTTAGGGAGCTTGTGGACCGATGGTGGGCATTAGGGGGCCTGAGGACCCGGAGCTGGGCGTTAGGGTTCCTGAGGACCCGGAGCTGGGCGTTAGGGGGCCTGCGGTCTCCGGAGCTGGGCGTTAGCGGGCCTGTCGACCCGGAGCTGGGCGTTAGGGTTCCTATGGACCCGGTAGCAGGCGTTAGGGGGCCTGAGGTCCCTGGAGCTGGGCGTTAGGGGGTCTGTGGACCGATGGTAGGCGTTAGGGAGCCTGTGGACCCCGGAGCTGGAGGTTAGGGGGCCTGTGGTCTCCGGAGCTGGGCGTTAGGGGGCCTGTGGTCTCCGGAACTGGGCGTTAGGGGGCCTGTGGTCTCCGTAGCTGGGCGTTAGGGGGCCTGTGGACCCGGAGCTGGGCGTTAGGGTTCCTATGGACCCGATGGCAGGCGTTAGGGAGCCTGATGACCCGGAGCAGGGCGTTAGGGGGCCTGAGGTCCCCGGAGCAGGGCGTTAGGGGGCCTGTGGACCCGATCGTGGGCGTTAGGGGTCCTGAGGACCCGGAGCTGGGCGTTAGGGGGCCTGTGGTCCCGTAGCTCGTCGTTAGGGGGCCTGTGGACACGGAGCTGGGCGTTAGGAGGCCTGAGGTCCCCGGAGCTGGGCGTTAGGGGGCCTGTGGACCCGATGGTGGGCGTTAGGGGGCCTGTGGACCCCGGAGCTGGAGGTTAGGGGGCCTGTGGACCCGATGGTGGGTGTTAGGGTGCCTCTGGTCCCCGGAGCTGGTCGTTAGGGGGCCTGCGGTCTCCGGAGCTGGGCGCTAGGGGGCCTGTGGACCCGGAGCTGGGCGTTAGGGTTCCTATGGACCCGATGGCACTCGTTAGGGGGCCTGAGGTCCCCGGAGCTGGGCGTTAGGGGGCCTGAGGTCCCCGATGGTAGGCGTTAGGGGGCCTGAGGACCCGATGGTAGGCGTTAGGGGGTCTTTGGGCCGTGGAGCTGGGCGTTATTGGGCCTGTGGACACGATGGTTGGCGTTAAGGGGCCTGTGGTCCCCGGAGCTGGGCGTTAGGGGGCCTGTGAAACCGATGGTAGGCGTTCGGGGGCCTGTGGTCTCTGGAGCTGGGCGTTAGGGTGCCTTCGGACCCGGAGCTGGGTGTTAGGGGGCCTGTGGACCGGATGGAGGCGTTAGGGGGCCTGTGGTCCCCGGAGCTAGGTCTTTGCGGGCCTGTTGAACCAGGGCTGGGTATTATGGGTCCAGTGGTCCCGGTGCTGGGCGTTTGGGTGCCTGAGGACTCGGAGATGGGCGTTAGGGGGCCTGTGGACGCGATGGTGGGCTTTAGGGGTCCCCTACTCCCAGTGCAGGGCGTTAGGGCTCCCGTGGACCCGGAGCTGGGCGTTAGGGGGCCTCAGGTCCCCGGAGCAGGACGTTAGGTGGCCTGTGGTCCCCGGAGCTGGGCGTCAGGGGTCCTGTGGACGCGGAGTTGGGTGTTAGGGGGCCTGTGGACCCGATGGTAGGCGTTAGGGGTCGTGAGAACCCGGAGCTGGGCGTTAGGGGGTCTGTGGTCCCCGGAGCTGGGCGTTAGGGGGCCTGTGGACCCGATGGTGGGCGTTAGGGGGCCTGTGGACCCCGGAGCTGGAGGTTAGGGGGCCTGTGGACCCGATGGTGGGTGTTAGGGTGCCTCTGGTCCCCGGAGCTGGTCGTTAGGGGGCCTGCGGTCTCCGTAGCTGGGCGTTAGGGGGCCTGTGGTCTCCGTAGCTGGGCGTTAGGGGGCCTGAGGTCCCCGGAGCTGGGCGTTAGGAGGCCTGAGGTCCCCGGAGCTGGGCGTTAGGGGGCCTGTGGACCCGATGGTGGGCGTTAGGGGGCCTGTGGACCACGGAGCTGGAGGTTAGGGGGCCTGTGGACCCGATGGTGGGTGTTAGGGTGCCTCTGGTCCCCGGAGCTGGTCGTTAGGGGGCCTGCGGTCTCCGGAGCTGGGCGTTAGGGGGCCTGTGGACCCGATGGTGGGTGTTAGGGTGCCTCTGGTCCCCGGAGCTGGTCGTTAGGGGGCCTGTGGACTCCGGAGCTGGAGGTTAGGGGGCCTGTGGACCCGATGGTGGGTGTTAGGGTGCCTCTGGTCCCCGGAGCTGGTCGTTAGGGGGCCTGTGGTCTCCGGAGCTGGGCGTTAGGGGGCCTGTGGTCTCCGTAGCTGGGCGTTAGGGGGCCTGTGGACCCGGAGCTGGGCGTTAGGAGGCCTGAGGTCCCCAGAGCTGGGCGTTAGGGGGCCTGTGGACCCGATGGTGGGCGTTAGGGGGCCTGTGGACCCCGGAGCTGGAGGTTAGGGGGCCTGTGGACCCGATGGTGGGTGTTAGGGTGCCTCTGGTCCCCGGAGCTGGTCGTTAGGGGGCCTGCCGTCTCCGGAGCTGGGCGTTAGGGGGCCTGTGGTCTCCGTAGCTGGGCGTTAGGGGGCCTGTGGACCCGGAGCTGGGCGTTAGGGTTCCTATGGACCCGATGGCAGGCGTTAGGGGGCCTGTGGTCCCGGAGCTGGGCGTTAGGGGGCCTGTGGACCCGGAGCTGGGCGTTAGGAGGCCTGAGGTCACCGCAGCTGTGCGTTAGGGGGCTGTGAAGCCGATGGTGGGCGTTAGTGGGCCTTAGGATCCGCAGCTGTGCGTTAGGATGCCTGAGGTTCCAGGAGGTGGGCGTTAGGGGGCCTGTGGACCGATGGTAGGCGTTAGGGGGCCTGTGGGCCCCGGAGCTGGGCGTTAGGGGCCTTTGGACCCGATGATGTGCGTTAGGGGGCCTGAGGTCCCGGAGCTGGACGTCAGGGGGCCTGTGGACCCGATGGTGGGCGTTAGGGGGCCTGAGGTCCCCGGAGCTGGGCGTTAGGGGGCCTGTGGATCCGATGGTGGGTGTTAGGGGGCTGGCGGACCAAGAGTTGGGCGTTAGGGGGCCTGAGGTCCCCGGAGGAGGGCGTTAGGGGGCCTGAGGTCCCCGGAGCTGGGCGTTAGGAGGCCTGAGGTCCCCAGCGCAGGGCGTTAGGGCGCCTGTGGACCCGATGGTGGGCGTTAGGGGGCGTGTGGACCCCGGAGCTGGAGGTTAGGGGGCCTGTGGACCCGATGGTGGGTGTTAGGGTGCCTGTGGTCCCCGGAGCTGGGCGTTAGGGGGCCTGCGGTCTCCGGAGCTGGGCGTTAGGGTTCCTATGGACCCGATAGCAGGCGTTAGGGGGCCTGAGGTCCCTGGAGCTGGGCGTCAGGGGGCCTGTGGACCGATGGTAGGCGTTAGGGAGCCTGTGGACCCCGGAGCTGGAGGTTAGGTGGCCTGTGGACCCGATGGTGGGCGTTAGGGGGCCTGTGGTCTCCGGAGCTGGGCGTTAGGGGGCCTGTGGTCTCCGTAGCTGGGCGTTAGGGGGCCTGTGGACCCGGAGCTGGACGTTAGGGTTCCTATGGACCCGATGGCAGGCGTTAGGGAGCCTGATGACCCGGAGCAGGGCGTTAGGGGGCCTGAGGTCCCCGGAGTAGGGCGTTAGGGGGCCTGTGTACCCGATGGTGGGCGTTAGAGGTCCTGAGGACCCGGAGCTGGGCGTTAGGGGGCCTGTGGTCCCGGAGCTGGTCGTTAGGGGGCCTGTGGACTCGGAGCTGGGCGTTAGGAGGCCTGAGGTCCCCGGAGCTGGGCGTTAGGGGGCCTGTGGACCCGATGGTGGGCGTTAGGGGACCTGAGAACTCGTAGCTGGGCGTTAGGGGGCCTGAGGTCCCGATGGTAGGCGTTAGGCGGCCTGTGGTCCCCAGGCTGGGCGTTAGGGGGCCTGTGGACCCGATGGCAGGCGTTAGGGGGCCTGAGTACCCGGAGCTGGGCGTTAGGGGGCCTGTGGGCCCCGGAGCTGGGCGTTAGGGGGCCTGTGGAATCGATGGTATGCGTTGTGGGGCCTGTGAACCCGGAGCTGGTCGTTACGGGTCTGTTTACCCGGAGCTGGTCGTTAGGGAGCCTGTGGATCCGGAGCTGGGCGTTAGGGGGCCTGTGGACCCTGTGGTAGGCGTTAGGGTGCATGTGATCCCCGGAGCTGGACGTTAGGGGTCCTGTGGACCCGGAGCTGGGCGTTAGGGGGCCTGTGGGCCCGATGGTAGGCGTTAGGGCTCCTGAGGACCCAGAGCTTTGCGTTAGGGGGCCTGTGGGCCCGATGGTAGGCGTTAGGGCTCCTTTGGACCCGGAGCTTGGCGTTAGGGGGCCTGTGATCCCCTTTCTTGGCGTTAGCGGTCCTGTGTTCCCTGGGCTGGGCGTTAGGGGTCCTGTGGATCCGGAGCTGGGCGTTAGGGGGCCTGTGATCCCCTTTCTTGGCGTTAGCGGTCCTGTGTTCCCTGGGCTGGGCGTTAGGGGTCCTGTGGACCCGGAGCTGGGCGTTAGTGGTCCTGTGGACCGGATGGTAGGCGTTTTGGGGGCTGAGGACCCGGAGCTAGGCGTTAGGGGGCCTGTGGACCCCGAGCTGGTCGTTAGGGGGCCCGTGGACCCGGAGATGGGCGATAGGGGGCCTGTGGACGCGATGGTGGGCGTTAGGGGGCCTGTGGACCCGGAGCTGGTCGTTAGGGGGCCTGTGGATCCGCAGCTGGGCGTTAGGAGGCCTGAGGTAACCGGAGCTTGGCGTTAGCGGTCCTGTGGACCCGATGGTGGGCGTTAGTGGGCGTGAGGACCCGCAGCTGTGCGTTAGGGGGCCTGAGGAGCCGATGGTCGGCGTTAGGGGGCCTTTGGTCCCTGGAGCTGGGCGTTATTGGGCCTGTGGACCCGATGGTTGGCGTTAAGGGGCCTGCTGTCCCCGGAGCTGGGCGTTAGGGGGCCTGTGAAAGCGATGTTAGGCTTTAGGGGGCCTGTGGTCCCTGGAGCTGGGCGGTAGGGGGCCAGTGGTCTCGGAGCTGGGTGTTAGGGGGTCTGTGGACCGGATGGTAGGCGTTAGGGGGCCTGTAGTCCCCGGAGCTGAGCGTTAGAGGGTCTGTGGACCCGGAGCTGGGCGTTAGGGGGCCTGTGAACCCGATGCTAGGCGTTAGGGGGCCTGTCGGTCCCGGCGCTGGGCGTTAGGGGCCTTTGGACCCGATGATGTGCGTTAGGGGGCCTTCGGTCCCGGAGCTGGGCGTCAGGGGGCCTGTGGACCCGATGGTGGGCGTTAGGGGGCCTGCGGTCTCCGGAGCTGGGCGTTAGGGTTCCTATGGACCCGATGGCAGGCGTTAGGGGGCCTGAGGTCCCCGGAGCTGGGCGTTAGGGGGCCTGAGGACCCGATGGTAGGCGTTAGGAGGTCTTTGGGCTGTGGAGCTGGGCGTTATTGGGCCTTTGGACACGATGGTTGGCGTTAAGGGGCCTGTGGTCCCCGGAGCTGGGCGTTAGGGGGCCTGTGAAACCGATGGTAGGCGTTAGGGGGCCTGTGGACCACGGAGCTGGAGGTTAGGGGGCCTGTGGACCCGATGGTGGGTGTTAGGGGGCCTGTGGTCTCCGGAGCTGGGCATTAGGGGGCCTGTGGTCTCCGGAGCTGGGCGTTAGGGGTCCTGTGGACCCGGAGCTGGGCGTTAGGGTTCCTATGGACCCGATGTCAGGCGTTAGGGAGCCTGATGACCCGGAGCTGGGCGTTAGGGTTCCTATGGACCCGATGGCAATCGTTAGGGGGCCTGATAACCCGGAGCTGGGCGTTAGGGGCCTGAGGTCCCCGGAGCTGGGCGTTAGGGGGCCTCAGGACCCGATGGTAGGCGTTAGGGGGTCTTTGGGCCGTGGAGCTGGGCGTTGTTGGGCCTGTGGACACGATGGTTGGCGTTAAGGGGCGTGTGGTCCCCGGAGCTGGGCGTTAGGGGGCCTGTGAAACCGATGGTAGGCGTTCGGGGGCCTGTGGTCCCTGGAGCTGGGCGTTAGGGTGCCTTCGGACCCGGAGCTGGGTGTTAGGGGGCCTGTGGACCGGATGGTAGGCGTTAGGGGGCCTGTGGTCCCCGGAGTTAGGTCTTTGCGGGCCTGTGGACCCAGGGCTGGGCATTAGGGGGCCCGTGGTCCCGGTGCTGGCCGTTAGAGGGCCTGAGGACCCGGAGCTGGCCGTTAGAGGGCCCGAGGACCCGGAGCTGGGCGTTAGGGGGCCTGTGGACGCGATGGTGGGCTGTAGGGGTCCCCTGCTCCCAGTGCAGGTCGTTAGGGCTCCCATGGACCCGGAGGTGGGCGTTAGGGGGCCTCAGGTCCCCGGAGCAGGACGTTAGGTGGCCTGTGGTCCCCGGAGCTGGGCGTTAGGGGGCGTGTGGACCCCGGAGCTGGAGGTTAGGGGGCCTGTGGACCCGATGGTGGGTGTTAGGGTGCCTGTGGTCCCCGGAGCTGGGCGTTAGCGGGCCTGTCGACCCGGAGCTGGGCGTTAGGGTTCCTATGGACCCGGTAGCAGGCGTTAGGGGGCCTGAGGTCCCTGGAGCTGGGCGTTAGGGGGTCTGTGGACCGATGGTAGGCGTTAGGGAGCCTGTGGACCCCGGAGCTGGGCTTTAGGGGGCCTGTGGACTCGGAGCTGTGCGTGAGGGCTCCTGTGGACTCGGAGCTGTGCGTGAGGGCTCCTGTGGACTCGGAGCTGGGCGTGAGGGGGCCTGTGGACTCGGAGCTGGGCGTGAGGGGGCCTGTGGACCCGGAGATGGGCGTGAGGGGTCTGTGAATGTGGAGCTGGGCCTTAGCGGGCCTGTGGACCCGAAGCTGGGCGTTAGGGGGCCTGTTGTCCGCGGGCTGGGCGTTTGGGGGCCTGAGTACCCGGAACTGGGCGTTAGGGGTCCTGTGGACCCGGTGGTAGGCGTTTGGGGGTCTGAGGACGCGGAGCTGGGCGTTAGGGGGCCTATGGACCCGGAGCTGGGCGTTAGGGGGCCTGTGGACTCGGAGCTGGGCGTTAGGGGGCCTGTGGACCCGATGGTAGGCGTTAGGAGGCCTGTGGACCCAGAGCTGTGCGTTAGGGCTCCTGTTGACCCGGAGCTGGGTGTGAGGGGGCCTGTGGACCCGGAGATGAGCATGAGGGGTCTGTGAATGTGGAGCTTTGCCTTAGGGGGCCTGTGGGACCCGAAGATGGGCGTTAGGGGGCCTGTGGACCCCGATCTTGCGTTAGCGATCCTGTGTTCCCCTGGGCTGGGCGTTAGGGGGCCTGTGGACCCGGAGCTGGGCGTTAGGGGGCCTGTGGACCCGGAGCTGGGCGTTAGGGGGCCTGTGGGACCCCGTTCTTGCTGTTAGCGATCCTGTGTTCCCTGGGCTGGGCGTTAGGGTCCTGTGGACCCGGAACTGGGCGTTAGGAGCTTGTGGACCGATGGTGGGCATTAGGGGGCCTGAGGACCCCGGAGCTGGGCGTTAGGGTTCCTGAGGACCCGGAGCTGGGCGTTAGGGGGCCTGCGGTCTCCGGAGCTGGGCGTTAGCGGGCCTGTCGACCCGGAGCTGGGCGTTAGGGTTCCTATGGACCCGGTAGCAGGCGTTAGGGGGCCTGAGGTCCCTGGAGCTGGGCGTTAGGGGGTCTGTGGACCGATGGTAGGCGTTAGGGAGCCTGTGGACCCGGAGCTGGAGGTTAGGGGGCCTGTGGTCTCCGGAGCTGGGCGTTAGGGGGCCTGTGGTCTCCGGAGCTGGCGATAGGGGGCCTGTTGGTCTCCGTAGCTGGGCGTTAGGGGGGCCTGTGGACCCGGAGCTGGGCGTTAGGGGTTCCTATGGGACCCGATGGCAGGCGTTAGTGGAGCCTGATGACCCGGAGCAGGGCGTTAGGGGGCCTGAGGTCCCCCGGAGCAGGGCGTTAGGGGGCCTGTGGACACGATCGTAGGGCGTTAGGGGTCCTGAGGACCCGGAGCTGGGCGTAAGGGGGCCTGTGGTCCCGTAGCTCGTCGTTAGGGGGGCCTGTGGACACGGAGCTGGGCGTTAGGAGGCCTGAGGTCCCCCGGAGCTGGGCGTTAGGGGGGCCTGTGGACCCGATGGTGGGCGTTAGGGGGCCTGTGGACCCCGGAGCTGGAGGTTAGGGGGCCTGTGGACCCGATGGTGGGTTGTTAGGGTGCCTCTGGTCCCCGAGCTGGTCGTTAGTGGGCCTGCGGTCTCCGGAGCTGGGCGCTAGGGGGCCTGTGGACCCGGAGCTGGGCGTTAGGGTTCCTATGGACCCGATGGCACTCGTTAGGGGGCCTGAGGTCCCCGGAGCTGGGCGTTAGGGGGGCCTGAGGTCCCCGGAGCTGGGCGTTAGGGGGCCTGAGGGACCCGATGGTAGGCGTTAGGGGGTCTTTGGGCCGTGGAGCTGGGCGTTATTGGGCCTGTGGACCCGATGGTTGGCGTTAAGGGGCCTGTGGTCCCCGGAGCTGGGCGTTAGGGGGCCTGTGAAACCGATGGTAGGCGTTCGGAGGTCCTGTGGTCTCTGGAGCTGGGCGTTAGGGTGCCTTCGGACCCGGAGCTGGGTGTTAGGGGGGCCTGTGGACCGGATGGAGCGTTAGGGGCCTGTGGTCCCCGGAGCTAGGTCTTTGCGGGCCTGTTGAACCAGGGCTGGGTATTATGGGTCCAGTGGTCCCGGTGCTGGGCGTTTGGGTGCCTGAGGACTCGGAGATGGGCGTTAGGGGCCTGTGACGCGATGGTGGGCTTTAAGGGGTCCCCTACTCCCAGTGCAGGGCGTTAGGGCTCCCGTGGACCCCGGAGCTGGGCGTTAGGGGGGCCTCAGGTCCCCGGAGCAGGACGTTAGGTGGCCTGTGGTCCCCCGGAGCTGGGCGTCTGGGGTCCTGAGGACGCGGAGTTGGGTGTTAGGGGGGCCTGTGGACCCAATGGTAGGCGTTAGGGGTCGTGAGAACCCGGAGCTGGGCGTTAGGGGGTCTGTGGTCCCCGGAGCTGGGCGTTAGGGGGCCTGTGGACCCGATGGTGGGCGTTAGGGGGCCTGTGGACCCCGGAGCTGGAGGTTAGGGGGGCCTGTGGACCCGATGGTGGGTGTGTAGGGTGCCTCTGGTCCCCGGAGCTGGTCGTTAGGGGGGCCTGCGGTCTCCGTAGCTGGGCGTTAGGGGGCCTGTGGTCTCCGTAGCTGGGCGTTAGGGGGCCTGAGGGTCCCCGGAGCTGGGCGTTAGGAGGCCTGAGGTCCCCGGAGCTGGGCGTTATGGGGCCTGTGGACCCGATGGTGGGCGTTAGGGGCCTGTGGACCACGGAGCTGGAGGTTAGGGGGCCTGTGGACCCGATGGTGGGTGTTAGGGTGCCTCTGGTCCCCCGGAGCTGGTCGTTAGGGGGCCTGCGGTCTCCGGAGCTGGGCGTTAGGGGGCCTGTGGACCCGATGGTGGGTGTTTAGGGTGCCTCTGGTCCCCGGAGCTGGTCGTTAGGGGGCCTGTGGACTCCGGAGCTGGAGGTTAGGGGGCCTGTGGACCCGATGGTGGGTGTGTAGGGTGCATCTGGTCCCCGGAGCTGGTCGTTAGGGGGCCTGTGGTCTCCGGAGCTGGGCGTTAGGGGGCCTGTGGTCTCCGTAGCTGGGCGTTAGGGGGGCCTGTGGACCCGGAGCTGGGGCGTTAGGAGGCCTGAAGGTCCCCAGAGCTGGCGTTAGGGGGCCTGTGGACCCGATGGTGGGCGTTAGGGGGGCCTGTGGACCCCGGAGCTGGAGGTTAGGGGGCCTGTGGACCCGATGGTGGGTGTTAGGGTGCCTCTGGTCCCCGGAGCTGTGTCGTTAGGGGGCCTGCCGTCTCCGGAGCTGGGCGTTAGGGGGGCCTGTGGTCTCCGTAGCTGGGCGTTAGGGGGGCCTGGTGGACCCGGAGCTGGGCGTTAGGGTTCCTATGGACCCGATAGGCAGGCGTTAGGGGGCCTGTGGTCCCGGAGCTGGGCGTTAGGGGGCCTGTGGACCCGGAGCTGGGCGTTAGGAGGCCTGAGGTCACCGCAGCTGTGCGTTAGGGGGCTGTGAAGCCGAAGGTGGGCGTTAGTGGGCCTTAGGATCCGCAGCTGTGCGTTAGGATGCCTGAGGTTCCAGGAGGTGGGCGTTAGGGGGCCTGTGGACCGATGGTAGGCGTTAGGGGGGCCTGTGGGCCCCGGAGCTGGGCGTTAGGGGCCTTTGGACCCGATGATGTGCGTTAGGGGGGCCTGAGGTCCCGGAGCTGGACGTCAAGGGGCCTGTGGACCCGATGGTGGGCGTTAGGGGGCCTGAGGTCCCCGGAGCTGGGCGTTAGGGGGCCTGTGGATCCGATGGTGGGTGTTAGGGGGCTGGCGGACCCAAGAGTTGGGCGTTAGGGGGCTCTGAGGTCCCCGGAGGAGGGCGTTAGGGGGCCTGAGGTCCCGGAGCTGGGCGTTAGGAGGCCTGAGGTCCCCGGCGCAGGGCGTTAGGGGCGCCTGTGGACCCGATGGTGGGCGTTAGGGGGCGTGTGGACCCCGGAGCTGGAGGTTAGGGGGCCTGTGGACCCGATGGTGGGTGTTAGGGGTGCCTGAGGTCCCCGGAGCTGGGCGTTAGGGGGGCCTGCGGTCTCCGGAGCTGGGCGGTTAGGGTTCCTATGGACCCCGATAGCAGGCGTTAGGGGGCCTGAGGTCCCTGGAGCTGGGCGTCAGGGGGCCTGTGGACCGATGGTAGGCGTTAGGGAGCCTGTGGAACCCCGGAGCTGGAGGATAGGTGGCCTGTGGACCCGATGGTGGGCGTTAGGGGGCCTGTGGTCTCCGGAGCTGGGCGTTAGGGGGCCTGTGGTCTCCGTAGCTTGGGCGTTAGGGGGCCTGTGGACCCGGAGCTGGACGTTAGGGTTCCTATGGACCCGATGGCAGGCGTTAGGGAGCCTGATGACCCGGAGCAGGGCGTTAGGGGGCCTGAGGTCCCCGAGTTAGGGCGTTAGGGGGCCTGTGTACCCGATGGTGGGCGTTAGAGGTCCTGAGGACCCGGAGCTGGGGCGTTAGGGGGGCCTGTGGTCCCGGAGCTGGTCGTTAGGGGGCCTGTGGACTCTGGAGCAGGGCGTTAGGAGGCCTGAGGTCCCCGGAGCTGGGCGTTAGGGGGCCTGTGGACCCGATGGGTGGGCGTTAGGGGACCTGAGAACTCGTAGCTGGGCGTTAGGGGGCCTGAGGTCCCGATGGTAGGCGTTAGGCGGCCTGTGGTCCCCAGGCTGGGCGTTAGGGGGCCTGTGGACCCGATGGCAGGCGTTAGGGGGCCTGAGTACCCGGAGCTGGGCGTTAGGGGGGCCGCTGTGGGCCCCGGAAGCTGGGCGTTAGGGGGCCTGTGGAATCGATGGTATGCGTTGTGGGGCCTGTGAACCCGGAGCTGGTCGTTACGGGTCTGTTTACCCGGAAGCTGGTCGTTAGGGAGCCTGTGGATCCGGAGCTGGGCGTTAGGGGGCCCTGTGGACCCTGTGGTAGGCGTTAGGGTGCATGTGATCCCCGGAGCTGGACGTTAGGGGTCCTGTGGACCCGGAGCTGGGCGTTAGGGGGGCCTGTGGGCCCGATGGTAGGCGTTAGGGCTCCTGAGGACCCAGAGCTTTGCGTTAGGGGGCCTGTGGGCCCGATGGTAGGCGTTAGGGCTCCTTTGGACCCGGAGCTTGGCGTTAGGGGGCCTGTGATCCCCTTTCTTGGCGTTAGCGGTCCTGTGTTCCCTGGGCTGGGCGTTAGGGGTCCTGTGGATCCGGAGCTGGGCGTTAGGGGCCTGTGATCCCCTTTCTTGGCGTTAGCGGTCCTGTGTCCCTGGGCTGGGCGTTAGGGGTCCTGTGGACCGGGAGCTGGGCGTTAGTGGTCCTGTGGACCGGATGGTAGGCGTTTTGGGGGCTGAGGACCCGGAGCTAGGCGTTAGGGGGCCTGTGGACCCCCGAGCTGGTCGTTAGGGGGGCCCGTGGACCCGGAGATGGGCGATAGGGGGGCCTGTGGACGCGATGGTGGGCGTTAGGGGGCCTGTGGACCCGGAGCTGGTCGTTAGCGGTCCAGTGGACCCGCAGCTGGGCGTTAGGAGGCCTGAGGTAACCGGAGCTGGGCGTTAGCGGTCCTGTGGACCCGATGGTGGGCGTTAGTGGGCGTGAGGATCCGCAGCTGTGCGTTAGGGGGGCCTGAGGAGCCGATGGTAGGCGTTATTGGGGCCTTTGGTCCCTGGAGCTGGGCGTTATTGGGCCTGTGGACCCGATGGTTGGCGTTAAGGGGCCTGTTGTCCCCGGAGCTGGGCGTTATGGGGGCCTGTGAAAGCGATGTTAGGCTTTAGGGGGCCTGTGGTCCCTGGAGCTGGGCGTTAGGGGGCCAGTGGTCTTGGAGCTGGGTGTTAGGGGGTCCTGTGGACCGGATGGTAGGCGTTAGGGGGCCTGTAGTCCCCGGAGCTGAGCGTTAGAGGGCCTGTGGACCCGGAGCTGGGCGTTAGGGGGCCTGTGAAGCCGATGCTAGGCGTTAGGGGGCCTGTGGGCCCCGGCGCTGGGCTTTAGGGGCCTTTGGACCCGATGATGTGCGTTAGGGGGCCTTCGGTCCCGGAGCTGGGCGTCAGGGGGCCTGTGGACCCGATGGTGGGCGTTAGGGGGCCTGTGGTCCCCGGAGCTGGGCGTTAGGGGGGCTGTGGATCCGATGAGGTGCGGGTTAGGGGGGCTGGCGGACCAAGAGCTTGGCGTTAGGGGGCCTGATGACCCGGAGCTGGGCGTTAGGGGGCCTGATGATCCGGAGCTGGGCGTTAGGGGGCCTGAGGGCCCCCGAGCAGGGCGTTAGGGGCCTGTGGACCCGATCGTGGGCGTTAGGGGTCTTGAGGACCCGGAGCTGGGCGTTAGGGGGCCTGTGGTCCCGTAGCTCATCGTTAGGGGGCCTGTGGATTCGGAGCTGGGCGTTAGGAGGCCTGAGGTCCCCGGAGCTGGGCGTTAGGGGGCCTGGGACCCCGGAGCTGGAGGTAAGGGGGCCTGTGGACCCGATGGTGGGTGTTAGGGTGCCTGTGGTTCCCGGAGCTGGTCGTTAGGGGGCCTGCGGTCTCCGGAGCTGGGCGTTAGGGTTCCTATGGACCCGATGGCAGGCGTTAGGGGGGCCTGAGGTCCCCGGAGCTGGGCGTTAGGGGGCCTGAGGACACGATGGTAGGAGTTAGGGGTCTTTGGGCTGTGGAACTGGCCGTTATTGGGCCTTTGGACACGATGGTTGGCGTTAAGGGGCCTGTGGTCCCCGGAGCTGGGGCGTTAGGGGGCCTGTAAAACCGATGGTAGGCGTTAGGGGGCCTGTGGACCACGGAGCTGGAGGTTTAGGGGGCCCTGTGGACCCCGATGGTGGGTGTTAGGGGGCCTGTGGTCTCCGGAGCTGGGCGTTAGGGGGCCTGTGGTCTCCGTAGCTGGGCGTTAGGGGGCCTGTGGACCCGGAGCTGGGCGTTAGGGTTCCTATGGACCCGATGTCAGGCGTTAGGGGAGCCTGATGACCCGGAGCTGGGCGTTAGGGTTCCTATGGACCGATGGCAATCGTTAGGGGGCCTGATAACCCGGAGCTGGGCGTTAGGGGGCCTGAGGTCCCCGGCGCTGGGCGTTAGGGGGGCCTCAGGACCCGATGGTAGGCGTTAGGGGGTCTTTGGGCCGTGGAGCTGGGCGTTGTTGGCCTGTGGACACGATGGTTGGCGTTAAGGGGCCTGTGGTCCCCGGAGCTGGGCGTTAGGGGGCCTGTGAAACCGATGGTAGGCGGTAGGGGGCCTGTGGTCCCTGGAGCTGGGCGTTAGGGTGCCTTCGGACCCGGAGCTGGGTGTTAGGGGGCCTGTGGACCGGATGGTAGGCGTTAGGGGGGCCCTGTGGTCCCCGGAGTTAGGTCTTTGCGGGCCTCTGGACCCAGGGCTGGGCATTAGGGGGGCCCGTGGTCCCGGTGCTGGCCGTTAGAGGGCCTGAGGACCCGGAGCTGGCCGTTAGAGGGCCCGAGGACCAGGAGCTGGGCGTTAGGGGCCCTGTGGATGCTATGGTGGGCTGTAGGGGTCCCCCTGCTCCCAGTGCAGGTCGTTAGGACTCCCATGGACCCGGAGGTGGGCGTTAGGGGGCCTCAGGTCCCCGGAGCAGGACGTTAGGTGGCCTGTGGTCCCCGGAGCTGGGCGTTAGGGGGCGTGTGGACCCCGGAGCTGGAGGTTAGGGGGCCTGTGGACCCGATGGTGGGTGTTAGGGTGCCTGTGGTCCCCGGAGCAGGGCGTTAGGGGGCCTGCGGTCTCCGGAGCTGGGCCTTAGCGGGCCTGTCGACCCGGAGCTGGGCGTTAGGGTTCCTATGGACCCGATAGCAGGCGTTAGGGGGCCTGATGACCCGGAGCAGGGCGTTAGGGGGGCCTGAGGTCCCCGGAGCAGGGCGTTAGGGGGCCTGAGTACCCGTTGGTGGGCGTTAGAGGTCCTGAGGACCCGGAGCTGGGCGTTAGGGGGCCTGTGGTCCCGGAGCTGGTCGTTAGGGGGCCTGTGGACTCGGAGCTGGGCGTTAGGAGGCCTGAGGTCCCCGGAGCTGGGCGTTAAGGGGGGCCTGTGGACCCGATGGTGGGGCGTTAGGCGGACCTGAGAACTCGTAGCTGGGCGTTAGGGGGGCCTGTGGTCCCCGGAGCTGGGCGTTAGGGGGCCTGAGGTCCCGATGGTAAGGCGTTAGGCGGCCTGTGGTCCCCAGGCTGGGCGTTAGGGGGGCCTGTGGACCCGATGGCAGGCGTTAGGGGGGCCTGAGTACCCGGAGCTGGGCGTTAGGGGGCCTGTGGGAATCGATGGTATGCGTTTGTGGGGCCTGTGAACCCGGAGCTGGTCGTTACGGGTCTGTTTACCCGGAGCTGGTCGTTAGGGAGCCTGTTGATCCGGAGCTGGGCGTTAGGGGGCCTGTGGACCCTGTGGTAGGCGTTAGGGATGCATGTGATCCCCGGAGCTGACGTTAGGGGTCCTGTGGGACCCGGAGCTGGGCGTTAGGGGGGCCTGTGGGCCCGATGGTAGGCGTTAGGGCTCCTGAGGACCCAGAGCTTTGCGTTAGGGGGGCCCTGTGGGCCCGATGGTAGGCGTTAGGGCTCCTTTGGACCCGGAGCTGGGCGTTAGGGGGCCTGTGATCCCCTTTCTTGGCGTTAGCGGTCTTGTGTTCCCTGGGCTGGGCGTTAGGGGTCCTGTGGATCCGGAGCTGGGCGTTAGTGGGGCCTGTGATCCCCTTTCTTGGCGTTAGCGGTCCTGTGTTCCCTGGGCTGGGCGTTAGGGGTCCTGTGGACCCGGAGCTGGGCGTTAGTGGTCCTGTGGACCGGATGGGTAGGCGTTTTGGGGGCTGAGGACCCAGAGCTAGGCGTTAGGGGGCCTGTGGACCCCGAGCTGGTCGTTAGGGGGCCCGTGGACCCGGTGATGGGCGATAGGGGGCGTGTGGACGCGATGGTGGGCGTTAGGGGCGCCTGTGGACCCGGAGCTGGTCGTAGGGGGCCTGTGGACCCGCAGCTGGGCGTTAGGAGGCCTGAGGTAACGAGACCTGGGCGTTTGCGGTCCTGTGGACCCGATGGTGGGCGTTAGTGGGCGTGAGGATCCGCAGCTGTGCGTTAGGGGGCCTGAGGAGCCCATGGTCGGCGTTAGGGGGCCTTTGGTCCCTGGAGCTGGGCGTTATTGGGTCCTGTGGACCCGATGGTTGGCGTTAAGGGGCCTGTTTGTCCCCGGAGCTGGGCGTTAGGGGGCCTGTGAAAGCGATGTTAGGCTTTAGGGGGCCTGTGGTCCCCTGGAGCTGGGGCGTTAGGGGGCCAGAGGTCTCGGAGCTGGGGTTAGGGGGTCTGTGGACCGGATGGTAGGCGTTAGGGGGCCTGTAGTCCCCGGAGCTGAGCGTTAGAGGGCCTGTGGACCCGGAGCTGGGCGTTAGGGGGCCTGTGAAGCCGATGCTAGGCGTTAGGGGGGCCTGTGGGCCCCGGAGCTGGGCGGTAGGGGGCCTTTGGACCCGATGATGTGCGTTAGGGGGCCTGAGGTCCCGGAGCTGGGAGTCAGGGGGCCTGTGGACCCGATGGTGGGCGTTAGGGGTCTGAGGTCCCCGAGCTGGGAGTTTAGGGGGCCTGTGGATCCGATGGTGGGTGTTAGGGGGCTGGCGGACCAAGGAGCTTGGCGTTAGGGGGCCCTCAGGTCCCC
>JALNIE010000112.1:0-70650 GCA_026122505.1 Aldabrachelys gigantea
GGACCCTAACGCCCAGCTCCGGGTCACAGGCCCCCTAACGCCCAGCTCCGGAGACCACAGGCCCCCTAATGCCCAGCTCCGGAGACCACAGGCCCCCTAACACCCACCATCGGGTCCACAGGCCCCCCTAACCTCCAGCTCCGTGGTCCACAGGCCCCCTAACGCCTACCATCGGTTTCACAGGCCCCCCTAACGCCCAGCTCCGGGGGACCACAGGCCCTTAACGCCAACCATCGTGTCCAAAGGCCCAATAACGCCCAGCTCCACAGCCCAAAGACCTCCTAACGCCTACCATCGGGTCCTCAGGCCCCCTAACGCCCAGCTCCGGGGACCTCAGGCCCCCTAACGCCTGCCATCGGGTCCATAGGAACCCTAACGCCCAGCTCCGGAGACCGCAGGCCCCCTAACGCCCACCATCGGTCCACAGGCCCCCTGACGCCCAGCTCCGGGACCGAAGGCCCCCTAACGCACATCATCGGGTCCAAAGGCCCCTAACGCCCAGCGCCGGGACCCCACAGGCCCCCCTAACGCCTAGCATCGGCTTCACAGGCCCCTAACGCCCAGCTCCGGGTCCACAGACCCTCTAACGCTCAGCTCCGGGGACTACAGGCCCCCTAACGCCTACCATCCGGTCCACAGACCCCCTAACACCCAGCTCCGAGACCACTGGCCCCCTAACGCCCAGCTCCGGGGACCACAGGGCCCCCTAAGGCCCAGCTACGAGTTTTCAGGTCCCCTAACGCCTACCATCGGGTCCACAGGCCCCCTACCGCCCATCTCGGGGTCCAGAGGACCCCTGACGCCCAGCTCCGGGGACCACAGGCCCCCTAACGCCCAGCTCCGGGGATCACATGCACCCCTAACGCCTACCATAGGGTCCAAAGGCCCCCTAACGCCCAGCTCCGGATCCACAGGGCCCCTAACGCCCAGCTCCGGGGAACACAGGCCCCCTAACGCTTACCATCGGGTCCACAGGCCCCCTAACGCCCCAGCTCTGGGTCCTCAGGCCCCCTAACGCCCAGCTCCGGGTCCACGGCCCCCTAATGACCAGCGCTGGGAGCACGGAATCAGTGACGCCCACCATCGGGTCCACAGACCCCCCTAACGCCCAGCTCCGGGTCCTCCGGCCCCCTAACGCCCAGCTACGGAGACCACAGGCCCCCTAACGCCCAGCTCCGGGTCCTCAGGACCCCTAACGCCCACGATCGGGTCCACAGGCCCCCCTAACGCCCTTCTCCGGGGACCTCAGGCCCCCTAACGCCCAGCTCCTGGTCCGCAAGCCCCTAACACCAAACATCGGGTCCACAGGCCCCCTAACGCCCCGCTCCGGGGACCTCAGGCTCCCTGACGCCTACCATCGGGTGCACAGGCACCCTAACGCCCCCTCCGGGGACCTAAGGCCCCGTAACGCACAGCTGCGGATCCTAAGGCCCACTAACGCCCACCATCTGCTTCAAAGCCCCCTAACGCCCAGCTCCGGACACCAGAGGCCCCCTAACGTCCACCATCGGGTCCACAGGCCCCCTAACGCCCTGCTCCGGGGACCGCAGGACCACTAACGCCCAGCTCCTGGTCCGCAAGCCCCCTAACACCCACCATCGGGTCCACAGGCCCCCTAACGCCCAGCTCCGGGGACATCAGGCCCCCTAACGCCCACCATCGGGTCCACAGGCCCCCCTAACACCTACCATCGGGTCCACAGGCCCAAGAACGCCCAACTCTGGGTCCACAGGCCCCCTAAAGCTTAGCTCCGGGGGACCACAGGCCCCCTAACGCCTAACATCGGGTCCACAGGCCCCCTAAAGCCCACCGTCGGGTCCACAGGCACCCTAACGCCCAGCTCCGAGGACCTCAGGCCCCCTAATGCCCACCATCGGTCCACAAGCCCCCTAACGCCCAGCTCCGGGTCCACAGGACCCCTAACGCCCAGCCCAGGGAACACAGGACCGCTAACGGCAAGAACAGGGTCCACAGGCCCCCTAACGCCCAGCTCCGTGTCCACAGGCCCCCTAACTCTCAGCTCCGGGGACCACAGGCCCCCGAACGCCTACCATGAGGTCCAAAGGCACCCTAACGTCCACAATCGGGTACACAGGCACCCTCACGCCGCCTCCGGGGACCTCAGGACCCAGAACGCCCACCATCGGGTCCACAAGCTCCCTAACGCCCAGCTCCGGGTCCTCAGGCCCCCTACCGCCCAGCTCCGGGTCCACAGGGCCGCCTAACGCCCAGCTCCGGGGAGCACAGGCCCCCTAACACCCACCATCGGGTCCACAGTCCCCCCTTACGCCTACCATCGGGTCCAGAGGCCCCCTAACACCCACCATCGTGTCCACAGGCCCCCTAACGCCCAGCTCCGGGGACCACAGGCCCTCTAACGCCTACCCATCGGGTCCACAGGCCCCCTAACGCCCAGGTCCGGGGACCTCAGGCCTCCTAACGCCCATCATCGTGTCCACAGGCTCCCTAAAGCCTTCCATCGGGTCCACAGGCCCCCTAACGCCCAGCTCCGGGGACCACAGGCCCTCTAACGCCTACCATCGGGTCCAGAGGCCCCCTAACGCCCAGCTCCGGGACCACAGGCCCCCTAACGCCCAGCTCCGGGTCCTCAGGACCCCTAACGCCTGCCATCGGGTCCATAGGAACCCTAACACCCAGCTCCGGGTCCACAGGCCCCCTAACGCCCAGCTACGGAGACCACAGGCCCCCTAACGCCCAGCTCCGGAGACTACAGGCCCTCCTAACACCCACCATCGGGTCCACAGGCCCCCCTAACCTCCAGCTCCGGGGTCCACAGGCCCCCTAACCTCCAGCTCCGGGGTCCACAGGCCCCCTAACGCCCTGCTCCGGGGACCGCAGGACCACTAACGCCCAGCTCCTGGTCCGCAAGCCCCCCTAACACCCACCATCGGGTCCACAGGCCCCCTAACGCCCAGCTACCGGGACCTCAGGCTCCCTGACGCCTACCATCGGGTCCACAGACCCCCTAAAGCCCAGCTCCGGGGACATCAGGCCCCCTAACGCCCCACCATCGGGTCCACAGGCCCCCTAACACCTACCCATCGGGTCCACAGGCCCAAGAACGCCCAACTCTGGGTCCACAGGCCCCCTAAAGCTTAGCTCCGGGGACCACAGGCTCCCTAACGCCTAACATCGGGTCCACAGGGCCCCCTAAAGCCCACCGTCGGGTCCACAGGCACCCTAACGCCCAGCTCCGAGGACCTCAGGCCCCCTAATGCCCACCATCGGTCCACAAGCCCCCTAACTCCCAGTTCCGGGTCCACAGGACCACTAACGCCCAGCCCAGGGAACACAGGACCGCTAACGGCAAGAACAGGGTCCACAGGCCCCCTAACGCCCAGCTCCGTTGTCCACAGGCCCCCTAACTCTCAGCTCCGGGGACCACAGGCCCCCGAACGCCCTACCATGAGGTCCAAAGGCACCCATAACGTCCACAATCGGGTACACAGGCACCCTCACTCCGCCTCCGGGGACCTCAGGACCCAGAACGCCCACCATCGGGTCCACAAGCTCCCTAACGCCCAGCTCCGGGTCCTCAGCCCCCTACCGCCCAGCTCCGGGTCCACAGGCCGCCTAACGCCCAGCTCCGGGGAGCACAGGCCCCCTAACACCCACCATCGGGTCCACAGTCCCCCTTACGCCTACCATCGGGTCCAGAGGCCCCCCTAACACCCACCATCGGGTCCAGAGGCCCCCCTAACGCCCAGCTCCGGGGACCACAGGCCCTCTAACGCCTACCATCGGGTCCACAGGCCCCCTAACGCCCAGGTCCGGGGACCTCAGGCCTCCTAACGCCCCATCATCGTGTCCACAGGCTCCCTAAAGCCTTCCATCGGGTCCACAGGCCCCCTAACGCCCAGCTCCGGGGACCACAGGCCCTCTAACGCCCAGCTCCGGGGCATCAGGCTCCCTAACGCCCACCATCGGGTCCACAGGCTCCCTAACGCCCTGCGCCGGGGACCTCAGTCCTCCTAACGCTCAGCTCCGGGGACCTCAGGCCCACTAACGCCCTGCTCCGGGGACCTGAGGCCCCCTAACGCCAAGCTCTTGGTCCGCCAGCCCCCTAACACCCACCATCGGATCCACAGGCCCCCTAACGCCCAGCTCCGGGGACCTCAGGCCCCCTAACGCCCACCATCGGGTCCACAGGCCCCCTGACTCCCAGCTCCGGGACCTCAGGCCCCCTAACGCCCAGCTCCGAATCCACAGGCCCCCTTACGATGAGCTCCGGGACCACAGGCCCCCTAACGCCCAGCTCCGAGTCCTCAAGACCCCTAACGCCCACGATCGGGTCCACAGGCCCCCTAACGCCCTGCTCGGGGGCCCTCAGGCCCCCTAACGCCCAGCTCCGGGTCATCAGGCCCCCCTAACGCCCAGCTCCGGGTCATCAGGCCCCCTAACGCCAAGCTCTTGCTCCGCCAGCCCCCTAACACGCACCATCGGATCCACAGCCCCCCTAACGCCCAGCTCCGGGGACCTCAGGCCCCCCTAACGCCCACCATCGGGTCCACAGGCCCCCTGACGCCCAGCTCCGGGACCGAAGGCCCCCTAACGCACATCATCGGGGTCCAAAGGCCCCTAAAGCCCAGCGCCGGGGCCCACAGGCCCCCTAACGCCTAGCATCGGCTTCACAGGCCCCCTAACGCCCAGCTCCGGTCCACAGACCCTCTAACGCTCAGCTCCGGGGACTACAGGCCCCCTAACGCCTTACCATCCGGTCCACAGACCCCCTAACACCCAGCTCAAAGACCACTGGCCCCCTAACGCCCCAGCTCCAGGGACCACAGGCCCCCTAAAGCCTAACATCGCTTTCACAGGCCCCCCTAACGCCCAGCTCCGGGGACAAACAGGCCCCTTAACGCCAACCATCGGGTCCACAGGCCCAAGAACGCCCAGCTCCAGGGACCAAAGGCCCCATAACGCCTACCATCGGCTCCTCAGGCCCCCTAACGCACAAGCTGCGGATCCTCACGCCCCACTAACGCCCACCATCGGGTCCACAGGACCGCTAACGCCAAGCTCCGGTTACCTCAGGCCTCCTAACGCCCAGCTGCGGGTCCACAGGACCCCTAACGACCAGCTCCGGGTCCACAGGGCCCCCTAACGCCCACCATCGCGTCCACAGGCCCCCTATCGCCCATCTCCGGGTCCACGGGCCCCCCTAACGACCAGCTCGGGGTCCACAGGCCCCCTAACGCCTAGCTCCGGGTCCTCAGCCCCCAAAACGCCTACCATCCGGTCCACAGGACCACTAACGCCCAGCTCCGGGTCCACAGGACCCCTAACGCCCAGCCCAGGGAACACAGGACCGCTAACGCCAAGAAAGGGGATCACAGGCCCCTAACGCCCAGCTCCGGATCCACAGGACCCCTAACGCCCAGCCCAGGGAACACAGGACCGCTAACGCCAAGAAAGGGGATCACAGGCCCCCTAACGCCCAGCTCCGGGTCCAAAGGAGCCCTAACGCCTACCATCGGGCCCACAGGCCCCCTAACGCAAAGCTCTGGGTCCTCAGGAGCCCTAACGCCTACCATCGGGCCCACAGGCCCCCTAACGCCCAGCTCCGGGTCCACAGGACCCCTAACGCCCACCATCGGGTCCACAGGCCCCCTAACGCCCAGATCCGGGGACCTCAGGCCTCCTAACGCCCAGCTCGAGTCCACAGGCCCCCTAACGACCAGCTCCGGGACCACAGGCCCCCTAACGCCCAGCTCCGGGTCCTCAGGACCTCTAACGCCCACCATCGGGTACACAGGCCCCCTAAACGCCCTACTCCGGGGACCTCAGGCCCCCTAACGCCCTGCTCCGGTCATCAGGCTCCCCTAACGCCTGCCATCGGGTCCATAGGAACCCTAACGTCCAGCTCCGAGTCCACAGGCCCCCCTAACGCCCAGCTACGGAGACCACAGGCCCCCCTAACGCCCAGCTCCGGAGACCACAGGCCCCCTAACGCCCACCATCGGGTCCACAGGCCACCTAACCTCCAGCTCCGGGGGTCCACAGGCTCCCTAACGCCTACCATCGGTCCACAGGCCCCCTGACGCCCAGCTCCAGGGACCCTCAGGCCCCCTAACGCCTGCTATCGGGTCCATAGGAACCCTAACGCCCAGCTCCGGAGACCGCAGGCCCCCTAACGCCCAGCTCCGGGGACCACAGGCACCCTAACACCCACCATCGGGTCCACAGGCCCCCTAACCTCCAGCTCCGGGGTCCACACGCCCCCTAACGCCCACCATCGGGTCCACAGGCGCCCTAACGCCCTGCGCCGGGGACCTCAGGCCTCCTAACGCCCAGCTCCGGGGACCTCAGGCCCCCTAACGCCCTGCTCCGGGGACCTCAGGCCCCCTAACGCCCAACTCTTGGTCCGCCACCCCCTAACACCCACCATCGGATCCACAGGCCCCCTAACGCCCAGCTCCGGGGACCTCAGGCCCCCCTAACGCCCACCATCGGGTCCACAGGCCCCCTGACGTCCCAGCTCCGGGACCTCAGGCCCCCTAACGCACATCATCGGGTACCAAAGGCCCCTAACGCCCAGCTCCGGGGCCCACAGGCCCCCTAACGCCTACCATCGGTCCACAGGCCCCCCTAACGCCCACCTCCTGGAACCTCAGGCATCCTAACGCACAGCTGCGGATCCTAAGGCCCACTAACGCCCACCATCGGCTTCACAGCCCCCTAACGCACAGCTCCGGTGACCTCAGGCCTCCTAACGCCCAGCTCCGGGTCCACAGGCCCCCTAACGCCCAGCTCCGGGACCACAGGCCCCCCTAACGCCTGCCATCGGGTCCATAGGAACCCCTAACGCCCAGCTCCGGGTCCACAGGCCCCCTAACGCCCAGCTACGGAGACCGCAGCCCCCTAACGACCAGCTCCGGGGACCAGAGGCACCCTAACACCCACCATCGGGTCCACAGGCCCCCTAACCTCCAGCTCCGGGGTCCACAGGCCCCCTAACGCCCACCATCGGGTCCACAGGCCCCCTAACGCCCAGCTCTGGGGACCTCAGGCCTCCTAACGCCCCAGCTCCGGGTCCACAGGCCCCCTAACGCCCAGCTACGGAGACCACAGGCCCCCTAACGCCCAGCTCCGGAGACCACAGGCCCCCTAACGACCAGCTCCGGGGACCAGAGGCCACCCTAACACCCACCATCGGGTCCACAGGCCCCCTAACCTCCAGCTCCGGAGTCCACAGGCCCCCTAACGACCAGCTCCGGGGACCAGAGGCACCCTAACACCCACCATCGGGTCCACAGGCCCCCTAACGGCCCAGCTCCGGAGACCGCAGGCCCCCTAACGCCCAGCTCCGGGGGACCAGAGGCACCCTAACACCCACCATCGGGTCCACAGGCCCCCTAACCTCCAGCTCCGTGGTCCACAGGCCCCCTAACGCCCACCATCGGGTCCACAGGCCCCCTAAACGCCCAGCTCCGGGGACCTCAGGCCTCCTAACGCCCAGCTCCGGGGACCTCAGGCCCCCTAACGCCCAGCTACGGAGACCACAGGCCCCCTAACGCCCAGCTACGGAGACCGCAGGCCCCCTAACGACCAGCTCCGGGGACCAGAGGCACCCTAACACCCACCATCGGGTCCACAAGGCCCCCTAACCCTCCAGCTCCGGGGTCCACAGGCCCCCTAACGCCCACCATCGGGTCCACAGGCCCCCTAACGCCCAGCTCCGGGGACCACAGACCCCCCTAACGCCCAGCTCCGGGTTCTCACGACCCCTAACGCCTACCATCGGGTCCACAGGCCCCCCTAACACCCAACTCCGCGTCCACAGGGACCCCTGACGCCCAGCTCCGGGGACCACAGGCCACCTAACGTCCTGCTCCGGGGGACCTGAGGCCCCCTAACGCCCAGCTCCGGGTCCACGGGAGCCCTAACGCCCTGCACTGGGAGTAGGGGACCCCTAAAGCCCACCATCGCGTCCACAGGCCCCCCTAACGCCCAGCTCCGAGTCCTCAGGCACCCAAACGCCCAGCACCGGGACCACTGGACCCATAATACCCAGCCCTGGTTCAACAGGCCCGCAAAGACCTAGCTCCGGGGACCACAGGCCCCCTAACGCCTCCATCCGGTCCACAGGCCCCCTAACACCAGCTCCGGGTCCGAAGGCACCCTAACGCCCAGCTCCAGAGACCACAGGCCCCCGAACGCCTACCATCGGTTTCACAGGCCCCCAAACGCCCAGCTCCGGGGACCACAGGCCCCTTAACGCCAACCATCGTGTCCACAGGCCCAATAACGCCCAGCTCCACGGCCCAAAAGACCCCCTAACGCGTACCATCGGGTCCTCAGGCCCCCTAACGCCCAGCTCCGGGGACCTCAGGCCCCCCTAACGCCCAGCTCCGGGGACCTCAGGCCCCCTAACGCGTGCCATCGGGTCCATAGGAACCCTAACGCCCAGCTCCGGGGTCCACAGGCCCCCTAGCGCCCAGCTCCGGAGACCGCAGGCCCCCTAACGACCAGCTCCGGGGACCAGAGGCACCCTAACACCCACCATCGGGTCCACAGGCCCCCTAACCTCCAGCTCCGGGGTCCACAGGCCCCCTAACGCCCACCATCGGGTCCACAGGCCCCCCTAACGCCCAGCTCCGGGGACCTCAGGCCTCCTAACGCCCAGCTCCGTGTCCACAGGCCCCCCTAACGACGAGCTACGGGACCACAGGCCCCCTAACGCCCAGCTCCGGTCCTCAGGACCCCTAACGCCCACGATCGGGTCCACAGGCCCCCCTAACGCCTGCTCCGGGGACCTCAGGCCCCCTAACGCCCTGCTCCGGGTCATCAGGCTCCCTAACGCCTGCCATCGGGTCCATAGGAACCCTAACGCCCAGCTCCGGGTCCACAGGCCCCCTAACGCCCAGCTCCGGAGACCACAGGCCCCCTAACGCCCAGCTCCGGAGACCACAGGCCCCCTAACCTCCAGCTCCGGGGTCCACAGGCTCCCTAACGCCTACCATCGGTCCACAGACCCCCTAACGCCCAGCTCCAGGGACCTCAGGCCCCCTAACGCCTGCTACCCGGGTCCATAGGAACCCTAACGCCCAGCTCCGGGTCGACAGGCCCGCTAACGCCCAGCCTCCGGAGACCGCAGGCCCCCCCTAACGCCCAGCTCCGGGTCCTCAGGAACCCTAACGCCCAGCTCCGGGTCCTCAGGCCCCCTAATGCCCACCATCGGTCCACAAGCTCCCTAACGCCCAGCTCCGGGTCCACAGGACCCCTAACGCCCAGCCCAGGGAACACAGGATCGCTAACAGCAAGAACGGGGTCCACAGGCCCCCTAACGCCCAGCTCCGGGTCCACAGGCCCCCTAACGCCCAGCTCCGGGTCCACAGGCCCCCTAACGCCCAGCCCAGGGAACACAGGATCGCTAACGGCAAGAACGGGGTCCACAGGCCCCCTAACGCCCATCTTCGGGTCCACAGGCCCCCTAAGGCAAAGCTCCACATTCACAGACCCCTCATGCTCATCTCCGGGTCCACAGGCCCCCTCACACCCAGCTCCGGGTCAACAGGAGCCCTAACGCACAGCTCTGGGTCCACAGGCCCCCTAACGCCTACCATCGGGTCCACAGGCCCCCTAACGCCCAGCTCCGAGTCCACAGGCCCCCTAACGCCCAGCTCCGGGTCGATAGGCCCCCTAACGCCCAGCTCCGCGTCCTCAGACCCCCAAACGCCTACCACCGGGTCCACAGGACCCCTAACGCCCAGTTCCGGGTACTCAGGCCCCCAAACGCCCAGCCCGCGGACAACAGGCCCCCTAACGCCCAGCTTCGGGTCCACAGGCCCGCTAAGGCCCAGCTCCACATTCACAGACCCCTCACGCCCATCTCCGGGTCCACAGGCCCCCTCACGCCCAGCTCCGAGTCCACAGGCCCCCTCACGGCCCAGCTCCGAGTCCACAGGAGCCCTCACGCACAGCTCCGAGTCCACAGGAGCCCTCACGCACAGCTCCGAGTCCACAGGCCCCCTAACGCCTACCATCGGGTCCACAGGCCCCCTAAAGCCCAGCTCCGGGGTCCACAGGCTCCCTAACGCCTACCATCGGTCCACAGACCCCCTAACGCCCAGCTCCAGGGACCTCAGGCCCCCTAACGCCTGCTACCGGGTCCATAGGAACCCTAACGCCCCAGCTCCGGGTCGACAGGCCCGCTAACGCCCAGCTCCGGGGACCACAGGCACCCTAACACCCCACCATCGGGTCCACAGGCCCCCTAACCTCCAGCTCCGGGGTCCACACGCCCCCTAACGCCCAGCTCCGGGGACCACAGGCCACCTAACGTCCTGCTCCGGGGACCTGAGGCCCCCTAACGCCCACCTCCGGGTCCATGGGAGCCCCTAACGACCTGCACTGGGAGCAGGGGACCCCTACAGCCCACCATCGCGTCCACAGGCCCCCTAACGCCCAGCTCCGGGTCCTCGGGCCCTCTAACGGCCAGCTCCGGGTCCTCAGGCCCTCTAACGGCCAGCACCGGGACCACGGGCCCCCTAATGCCCAGCCCTGGGTCCACAGGCCCGCAAAGACCTAACTCCGGGGACCACAGGCCCCCTAACGCCTACCATCCGGTCCACAGGCCCCCTAACACCCAGCTCCGGGTCCGAAGGCAACCCTAACGCCCAGCTCCAGGGACCACAGGCCCCCTAACGCCTACCATCGGTTTCACAGGCCCCCTAACGCCCAGCTCCGGGGACCACACGCCCCTTAAACGCCAACCATCGTGTCCACAGGCCCAACAACGCCCAGCTCCCACGGCCCAAAGACCCCCTAACCGCCTACCATCGGGTCCTGAGGCCCCCCTAACGCCCAGCTCCGGGGACCTCAGGCCCCTAACGCCCAGCTCCGGGTTATCAGGCCCCCTAACGATTGCCATCGGGTCCATAGGAACCCTAACGCCCAGCTCCGGGGTCATCAGGCTCCCTAACGCCTGACATCAGGTCCATAGGAACCCTAACGCCCAGCTCCGGGTCCACAGGCCCCCTAACGCCCAGCTCCGGAGACCACAGGCCCCCTAATGCCCAGCTCCGGAGACCACAGGCCCCCTAACACCCACCATCGGGGTCCACAGGCCCCCCTAACCTCCAGCTCCGTGGTCCACAGGCCCCCTAACGCCTACCATCGGTTTCACAGGCCCCCTAACGCCCAGCTCCGGGGACCACAGGCCCCTTAACGCCAACCATCGTGTCCAAAGGCCCAATAACGCACAGCTCCACAGCCCAAAGACCTCCTAACGCCTACCATCGGGTCCTCAGGCCCCCTAACGCCCAGCTCCGGGGACCTCAGGCCCCCTAACGCCTGCCATCGGGTCCATAGGAACCCTAACGCCCAGCTCCGAGACCGCAGGCCCCCTAACGCCCACCATCGGGTCCACAGGCCCCCTGACGCCCAGCTCCGGGACCGAAGGCCCCCTAACGCACATCATCGGGTCCAAAGGGCCCCTAACGCCCAGCGCCGGGACCCACAGGCCCCCTAACGCCTAGCATCGGCTTCACAGGCCCCCTAACGCCCAGCTCCGGGTCCACAGACCCTCTAACGCTCAGCTCCGGGGGACTACAGGCCCCCTAACGCCTACCATCCGGTCCACAGACCCCCTAAACACCCAGCTCCGAGACCACTGGCCCCCTAACGCCCAGCTCCAGGGACACAGGCCCCCTAAAGCCTAACATCGCTTTCACAGGCCCCCTAACGCCCAGCTCCGGGGACAACAGGCCCCTTAACGCCAACCATCGGGTCCACAGGCCCAATAACGCCCAGCTCCAGGGACCAAAGGCCCCCTAACGCCGACCATCGGCTCCTCAGGCCCCCCTAACGCACAGCTGCGGGTCCTCACGCCCACTAACGCCCACCATCGGGGTCCACAGGACCGCTAACGCCCAGCTCCGGTTACCTCAGGCCTCCTAACGCCCAGCTGCGGATCCACAGGCCCCCTAACGACCAGCTCCGGGTTCCACAGGCCCCCTAACGCCCACCATCGCGTCCACAGGCCCCCTATCGCCCATCTCCGGGTCCACGGGCCCCCCTAACGACCATCTCGGGGTCCACGGGCCCCCTAACGCCTAGCTCCGGGTCCTCAGCCCCCAAAACGCCTACCATCCGGTCCACAGGACCACTAACGCCCAGCTCCGGGTCCACAGGACCCCTAACGCCCAGCCCAGGGAACACCAGGACCGCTAACGCCAAGAAAGGGGATCACAGGCCCCCTAAACGCCCAGCTCCGGATCCACAGGACCCCTAACGCCCAGCCCAGGGAACACAGGACCGCTAACGCCAAGAAAGGGGATCACAGGCCCCCTAACGCCCAGCTCCGGGTCCAAAGGAGCCCTAACGCCCTACCATCGGGCCCACAGGCCCCCTAACGCAAAGCTCTGGGTCCTCAGGAGCCCTAACGCCTACCATCGGGCCCACAGGCCCCCCTAACGCCCAGCTCCGGGTCCACAGGACCCCTAACGTCCCAGCTCCGGGGATCACATGCACCCCTAACGCCTACCACAGGGGTCCCACAGGCCCCCTAACGCCCAGCTCCGGATCCACAGGCTCCCTAACGACCAGCTCCGGGTAAACAGACCCGTAACGACCAGCTCCGGGTTCACAGGCCCCACAACGCATACCATCGATTCCACAGGCCCCCTAACGCCCAGCTCCGGGGCCCACAGGCCCCCTAACGCCCAGCCTGGGGACCACAGGCCGCCTAACGCCTACCATCGGGACCTCAGGCCCCCTAACGCCCAGCTCCGGGGACCACAGGCCCCCTAAGGCCCAGCTACGAGTTTTCAGGTCCCCTAACGCCTACCATCGGGTCCACAGGCCCCCTACCGCCCATCTCGGGGTCCAGAGGACCCCTGACGCCCAGCTCCGGGGACCACAGGCCCCCTAACGCCCAGTTCCGGGGATCACATGCACCCTAACGCCTACCATAGGGTTCAAAGGCCCCCTAACGCCCAGCTCCGGATCCACAGGGCCCCTAACGCCCAGCTCCGGGGAACACAGGCCCCCTAACGCTTACCATCGGGTCCACAGGCCCCCTAACGCCCAGCTCTGGGTCCTCAGGCCCCCTAACGCCCAGCTCCGGGTCCACGGGCCCCCTAATGGCCAGCGCTGGGAGCACGGAATCAGTGACGCCCACCATCGGGTCCCACAGACCCCCTAACGCCCAGCTCCGGTCCTCCGGCCCCCCTAACGCCCAGCTACGGAGACCACAGGCCCCCTAACGCCCAGCTCCGGGTCCTCAGGACCCCTAACGCCCAGCTCCGGGTCCTCAGGACCCCTAACGCCCTTCTCCGGGGACCTCAGGCCCCCTAACGCCCAGCTCCTGGTCCGCAAGCCCCTAACACCAAACATCGGGGTCCTAAGGCCCCCCGTAACGCACAGCTGCGGATCCTAAGGCCCACTAACGCCCACCATCTGCTTCACAGGCCCCCTAACGCCCAGCTCCGGAGACCAGAGGCCCCCTAACGTCCACCATCGGGTCCACAGGCCCCCTAACGGGCCCCTGCTCCGGGGACCGCAGGACCACTAACGCCCAGCTCCTGGTCCGCAAGCCCCCTAACACCCACCATCGGGTCCACAGGCCCCCTAACCGCCCAGCTCCGGGGACCCTCAGGCTCCCTGACGCCTACCATCGGGTCCACAGACCCCCTAAAGCCCAGCTCCGGGGACATCAGGCCCCCTAACGCCCACCATCGGGTCCCACAGGCCCCCTAACACCTACCATCGGGTCCACAGGCCCAAGAACGCCCAACTCTGGGTCCACAGGCCCCCAAAGCTTAGCTCCGGGGACCACAGGCCCCCTAACGCCTAACATCGGGTCCACAGGCCCCCTAAAGCCCACCGTCGGGTCCACAGGCACCCTAACGCCCAGCTCCGAGGACCTCAGGCCCCCTAATGCCCACCATCGGTCCACAAGCCCCCCTAACGCCCAGCTCCGGGTCCACAGGACCCCTAACGCCCAGCCCAGGGAACACAGGACCGCTAACGGCAAGAACAGGGTCCACAGGCCCCCTAACGCCCAGCTCCGTGTCCACAGGCCCCCTAACTCTCAGCTCCGGGGACCACAGGCCCCCGAACGCCTACCATGAGGTCCAAAGGCACCCTAACGTCCACAATCGGGTACACAGGCACCCTCACGCCTCCTCCCGGGACCTCAGGACCCAGAACGCCCACCATCGGGTCCACAAGCTCCCTAACGCCCAGCTCCGGGTCCTCAGGCCCCCTACCGCCCAGCTCCGGGTCCACAGGCCGCCTAAAGCCCAGCTCCGGGGAGCACAGGCCCCCTAACACCCACCATCGGGTCCACAGTCCCCCTTACGCCTACCATCGGGTCCAGAGGCCCCCCTAACACCCACCATCGGGTCCACAGGCCCCCTAACGCCCACGCTCCGGGGACCACTAGGCCCTCTAACGCCTACCATCGGGTCCACAGGCCCCCTAACGCCCAGGTCCGGGGACCTCAGGCCTCCTAACGCCCATCATCGTGTCCACAGGCTCCCTAAAGCCTTCCATCGGGTCCACAGGCCCCCTAACGCCCAGCTCCGGGGACCACAGGCCCTCTAACGCCTACCATCGGGTCCAGAGGCCCCCTAACGCCCAGCTCCGGGACCACAGGCCCCCTAACGCCCAGCTCCGGGTCCCTCAGGACCCCTAACGCCTGCCATCGGGTCCCATAGGAACCCTAACACCCAGCTCCGGGTCCACAGGCCCCCTAAACGCCCAGCTACGGAGACCACAGGACCCCTAACGCCCAGCTCCGGAGACTACAGGCCCCCTAACGCCCAGCTCCGGAGACTACAGGCCCCCTAACACCCACCATCGGGTCCACAGGCCCCCTAACCTCCAGCTCCGGGGTCCACAGGCCCCCTAACCTCCAGCTCCGTGGGTTCACAGGCCCCCCTAACGCCCTGCTCCGGGGACCGCAGGCCCACTAACGCCCAGCTCCTGGTCCGCAAGCCCCCTAACACCCACCATCGGGTCCACAGGCCCCCTAACGCCCAGCTCCCGGGACCTCAGGCTCTCTGACGCCTACCATCGGGTCCACAGACTCCCTAAAGCCCAGCTCCGGGGGACATCAGGCCCCCTAACGCCCCACCATCGGGTCCACAGGCCCCCTAACACCTACCATCGGGTCCACAGGCCCAAGAACGCCCAACTCTGGGTCCCACAGGCCCCCTAAAGCTTAGCTCCGGGGACCACAGGCCCCCTAAACGCCTAACATCGGGTCCACAGGCCCCCTAAAGCCCACCGTCGGGTCCACAGGCACCCTAACGCCCAGCTCCGAGGACCTCAGCCCCCTAATGCCCACCATCGGTCCACAAGCCACCTAACGCCCAGCTCCGGGTCCACAGGACCCCTAACGCCCAGCCCAGGGAACACAGGACCGCTAACGGCAAGAACAGGGTCCACAGGCCCCCTAACGCCCAGCTCCGTGTCCACAGGCCCCCCTAACTCTCAGCTCCGGGGACCACAGGCCCCCGAACGCCTACCATGAGGTCCAAAGGCACCCTAACGTCCACAATCGGGTACACAGGCACCCTCACGCCGCCTCCGGGGACCTCAGAAACCCCAGAACGCCCACCATCGGGGTCCACAAGCTCCCTAACGCCCAGCTCCGGGTCCTCAGCCCCCCTACCGCCCAGCTCCGGGTCCACAGGCCGCCTAACGCCCAGCTCCCGGGGAGCACAGGCCCCCTAACACCCCACCCATCGGGTCCACAGTCCCCCTTACGCCTACCATCGGGTCCAGAGGCCCCCTAACACCCACCATCGGGTCCACAGGCCCCCTAACGCCCAGCTCCGGGGACCACAGGCCCTCTAACGCCTACCATCGGGTCCACAGGGCCCCCTAAACGCCAGGTCCGGGACCTCAGGCCTCCTAACGCCCATCATCGTGTCCACAGGCTCCCTAAAGCCTTCCATCGGGTCCACAGGCCCCCCTAACGCCCAGCTCCGGGGACCACAGGCACCGTAACGCCCACCATCGGGTCCACAGGCCCCCTAACGCCCCTGCGCCGGGGACCTCAGGTCCTCCTAACGCCCAGCTCCGGGGACATCAGGCCCCCTAACGCCCTGCTCCGGGGACCTCAGGCCTCCTAACGCCCTGCTCCGGGGACCTCGGGCTCCCTAAACGCCTGCCATCGGGGCCATAGGAACCCTAACGCTCAGCTCAGGGTCCACAGGCCCCCTAACGCCCAGCTCCGGAGACCACAGGCCCCCTAACGCCCAGCTCCGGAGACCACAGGCCCCCCTAACACCCACCATCGGGTCCACAGGCCCCCTAACCTCCAGCTCCGGGGTCCACAGGCTCCCTAACGCCTACCATCGGTCCACAGGCTCCCTAACGACCAGCTCCGGGTAAAGAGACCCGTAACGACCATCTCCGGGTTCACAGGCCCCACAACGCATACCATCGATTCCACAGGCCCCCCTAACGCCCAGCTCCGGGGCCCACAGGCCCCCCTAATGCCCAGCTCCGGGGCCCACAGGCCCCCCTAACGCCTGCCATCGGGTCCACAGGGCCCCCTAACGCCCAGCCTGGGGACCACAGGCCGCCCTTAACGCCTACCATCGGGACCTCAGGCCCCCTAACGCCCAGCTCCGGGGACCACAGGCCCCCCCTAACGCCCAGCTACGAGTTCTCAGGTCCCCTAACGCCTACCATCGGTCCACAGGCCCCCTACCGCCCATCTCGGGGTCCAGAGGCCCCTGACGCCCAGCTCCGGGGACCACAGGCCCCCTAACGCCCAGCTCCGAGGATCACATGCACCCTAACGCCTACCATAGGGTCCAAAGGCCCCCTAACGCCCAGCTCCGGATCCACAGGGCCCCTAAACGCCCAGCTCCGGGGAACACAGGCCCCCTAACGCTTACATCGGGTCCACAGGCCCCCTAACGCCAGCTCTGGGTCCTCAGGCCCCCTAACGCCCAGCTCCGGGTCCACGGGCCCCCTAATGACCAGCGCTGGGAGCACGGAACCAATAACGCCCACCATCGGGTCCACAGACCCCCTAACGCCCAGCTCCGGCTCCTCCGGACCCCTAACGCCCAGCTACCGAGACCACAGGCCCCCTAACGCCCAGATCCGGAGACCACAGGCCCCTTAACACCCACCATCGGGTCCACAGGCCCCCTAAACCTCCCAGCTCCGGGGACCACAGGCTCCCTAACGCATACCATCGGTCCACAGCCCCCCTAACGCCCAGCTCCGGGGACCTCAGGCCCCCTAACGCCTGCCATCGGGTCCATAGGCACCCTAAAACGCCCCAGCTTCGGGTCCACAGGCCACCTAACGCCCCAGCTCCGGAGACCGCAGGCCCCCTAACGCCCAGCTCCGGGGGACCACAGGGCACCGTAACGCCCACCATCGGGTCCACAGGCTCCCTAACGCCCAGCTCCGGAGACCGCAGGCCACCTAACGCCCAGCTCCGGAGACCGCAGGCCCCCCTAACGCCCAGCTCCGGGGACCTCAGGCCCGCTAACGCCCACCATCGGGTCCACAGGCCCCCCTGACGCCCAGCTCCGGGACCTCAGGCCCCCTAACGCACATCATCGGGTCCAAAGGCCCCTAACGCCCAGCTCCGGGCCCACAGGCCCCCTAACGCCCTAGCATTGGTTCACAGGCCCCCCTAACGCCCAGCTCCGGGTCCCACAGGCCCTCTAACGCTCAGCTCCGGGGGACTACAGGCCCCCTAACGCCTACCATCCGGTCCACAGACCCCCTAACAACCCAGCTCCGGGACCACTGGCCCCCTTAACGCCCAGCTCCAGGGACCACAGGCCCCCTAAAGCTAACATCGCTTTCACAGGCCCCTTAACGCCCAGCTCCGGGGACAACAGGCCCCCTAAACGCCTACCATCGGGCCCACAGGCCCCCTAACGCCCAGCTCCGGGTCCACAGGACCCCTAACGTCCAGCTCCGGGGATCACATGCACCCTAAACGCCTACCACAGGGTCCACAGGCCCCCCTAAACGCCCAGCTCCGGATCCACAGGCTCCCTAACGACCAGCTCCGGGTAAACAGACCCGTAACGACCATCTCCGGGTTGACAGGCCCCCACAACGCATACCATCGATTTCCAACAGGCCCCCTAACGCCCAGCTCCGGGGCCCACAGGCCCCCATAACGCCCAGCTCCGGGTACTCAGGCCCCCTAACGCCCTGCCATCGGGGACCACAGGCCCCCTAACGCCCAGCCTGGAGACCACAGGCCGCCTAAACGCTACCATCGGGACCTCAGGCCCCCTAACGCCCAGCTCCGGGGACCACAGGCCCCCTAACGCCCCAGCTACGAGTTCTCAGGTCCCCTAACGCCTACCATCGGGTCCACAGGCCCCCTACCGCCCATCTCGGGGTCCAGAGGACCCCTGACGGCCCAGCTCCGGGGGACCACAGGCCCCCTAACGCCCAGCTCCGGGGATCACATGCACCCTAACGCCTACCCATAGGGTCCAAAGGCCCCCTAACGCCCAGCTCCGGATCCACAGGCCCCTAACGCCCAGCTCCGGGGGAACACAGGCCCCCTAAACGCTTACCATCGGGTCCACAGGCCCCCCTAACGCCCAGCTCTGGGTCCTCAGGCCCCCTAACGCCCAGCTCCGGGTCCACGGGCCCCCTAATGACCAGCGCTGGGAGCACGGAACCAGTCACGCCCACCATCGGGTCCACAGACCCCCTAACCGACCCCCAGCTCCGGGTCCTCCGGCCCCCCTAACGCCCAGCTACGGAGACCACAGGCCCCCTAACGCCAAGCTCCGGGTCCTCAGGACCCCTAACGCCCACGATCGGGTCCACAGGCCCCCTAACGCCCTTCTCCGGGGACCTCAGGCCCCCTAACGCCCAGCTCCTGGTCCGCAAGCCCCCTAACACCAAACATCGGGTCCACAGGCCCCCTAACGCCCAGCTCCGGGGACCTAAGGCTCCCTGACGCCTACCATCGGGTGCACAGGCACGCACCCTAACGCCCCTCCGGGGACCTAAGGCCCCCTAACGCACAGCTGCGGATCCTAAGGCCCACTACGCCCACCATCTGCTTCACAGGCCCCATAACGCCCTGCTCCGGGGGACCGCAGGCCCACTAACGCCCAGCTCCTGGTCCGCAAGCCCCCTAACACCCACAATCGGGTCCACAGACCCCCTAAAGCCCAGCTCCGGGGACATCAGGCCCCCTAACGCCCACCATCGGGTCCACAGGCCCCCTAACACCTACCATCGGGTCCACAGGCCCAAGAACGCCTAACTCTGGGTCCACAGGCCCCCTAAAGCTTAGCTCCGGGGACCACAGGCCCCCTAAAGCCTAACATCGGGTCCACAGGCCCCCTAAAGCCCACCGTCGGGTGCACAGGCACCCTAACGCCCAGCTCCGAGGACCTCAGGCCCCCTAATGCCCACCATCGGTCCACAAGCCCCCTAAAGCCCAGCTCCGGGTCCACAGGACCCCTAACGCCCAGCCCAGGGAACACAGGACCGCTAACGGCAAGAACAGGGTCCACAGGCCCCCTAACGCACAGCTCCGTGTCCACAGGCCCCCTAACTCTCAGCTCCGGGGACCACAGGCCCCCGAACGCCTACCATGAGGTCCAAAGGCACCCTAACGTCCACAATCGGGTACACAGGCCCCCTACCGCCCAGCTCCGGGTCCACAGCCGCCTAACGCCCAGCTCCGGGAGCACAGGCCCCCTAACACCCACCATCGGGTCCACAGTCCCCCTTACGCCTACCATCGGGTCCAGAGGCCCCCTAACACCCACCATCGGGTCCACAGGCCCCCTGAACGCCCAGCTCCGGGGACCACAGGCCCTCTAACGCCTACCATCGGGTCCACAGGCACCCTAACGCCCAGGTCCGGGGGACCTCAGGCCTCCTAACGCCCATCATCGTGTCCACAGGCTCCCTAAAGCCTTCCATCGGGTCCACAGGCCCCCTAACGCCCAGCTCCGGGGACCACAGGCCCTCTAACGCCTACCATCGGGTCCAGAGGCCCCCTAACGCCCAGCTCCGGGACCACAGGCCCCCTAACGCCCAGCTCCGGGTCCTCAGGACCCCTAACGCCTGCCATCGGGTCCATAGGAACCCTAACACCCAGCTCCGGGTCCACAGGCCCCCTAACGACGAGCTCCGGGACCACAGGCCCCATAACTCCCAGCTCCGGGTCCTCAGGACCCCTAACGCCCACGATCAGGTCCACAGGCCCCCTAACGCCCTGCTCGGGGGCCCTCAGGCCCCCTAACGCCCAGCTCCGGGGCATCAGGCTCCCTAACGGCCACCATCGGGTCCACAGGCCCCCTAACGACGTGCGCCGGGGACCTCAGGCCTCCTAACGCCCAGCTCCGGGGACCTCAGGCCCCCTAACGCCCTGCTCCGGGGACCTGAGGCCCCCTAACGCCAAGCTCTTGGTCCGCCAGCCCCCTAACACCCACCATCGGATCCACAGGCCCCCTAACGCCCAGCTCCGGGGACCTCAGGCCCCCTAACGCCCACCATCGGGTCCACAGGCCCCCTGACTCCCAGCTCCGGGACCTCAGGCCCCCTAACGCACATCATCGGGTCCAAAGGCCCCGAACGCCCAGGTCCGGGGCCCACAGGCCCCCTAACGCCTAGCATCGGGTTCACAGGCCCCCTAACGCCCAGCTCCGGGTCCACAGGCCCTCTAACGCTCAGCTCCGGGGACTACAGGCCCCCTAACGCCTACCATCCGGTCCACAGACCCCCTAACACCCAGCTCCGAGACCACTGGCCCCCTAACGCCCAGCTCCAGGGACCACAGGCCCCCTAAAGCCTAACATCGCTTTCACAGGCCCCCTAACGCCCAGCTCCGGGGACAACAGGCCCCTTAACGCCAACCATCGGGTCCACAGGCCCAATAACGCCCAGCTCCAGGGACCAAAGGCCCCCTAACGCCTACCATCGGCTCCTCAGGCCCCCTAACGCACAGCTGCCGATCCTCACGCCCACTAACTCCCACCATCGGGTCCACAGGACCGCTAACGCCCAGCTCCGGTTACCTCAGGCCTCCTAACGCCCAGCTGCGGGTCCACAGGCCCCCTAACGACCAGCTCCGGGTCCACAGGCCCCCTAACGCCAACCATCGCGTCCACAGGCCCCCTATCGCCCATCTCCGGGTCCAAGGGCCCCCTAACGCCTAGCTCCGGGTCCTCAGCCCCCAAAACGCCTACATCCGGTCCACAGGACCACTAACGCCCAGCTCCGGGTCCACAGGACCCCTAACGCCCAGCCCAGGGAACACAGGACCGCTAACGCCAAGAAAGGGGATCACAGGCCCCCTAACGCCCAGCTCCGGATCCACAGGACCCCTAACGCCCAGCCCAGGGAACACAGGACCGCTAACGCCAAGAAAGGGGATCACAGGCCGCCTAACGCCCAGCTCCGGGTCCAAAGGAGCCCTAACGCCTACCATCGGGCCCACAGGCCCCCTAACGCCCAGCTCCGGGTCCACAGGACCCCTAACGTCCAGCTCCGGGGATCACTTGCACCCTAACGCCTACCATAGGGTCCACAGGCCCCCCCTAACGCCCAGCTCCGGATCCACAGGCTCCCTAACGACCAGCTCCGGGTAAACAGACCCGTAACGAACATTTCCGGGTTGACAGGCCCCACAACGCATACCATCGATTCCACAGGCCCCCTAACGCCCAGCTCCGGGGCCCACAGGCCCCCTAACGCCCAGCTCCGGGTACTCAGGCCCCCTAACGCCTGCCATCGGGTCCACAGGCCCCCTAACCCCCAGCCTGGGGACCACAGGCCGAATAACGCCTACCATCGGGACCTCAGGCCCCCTAACGCCCAGCTGCGGGGACCACAGGCCCCCTAACGCCCAGCTACGAGTTCTCAGGTCCCCTAACGCCCACCATCGGGTCAACAGGCCCCCCTAACGCCCAGCTCCGGGGACCTCAGGCCTCCTAACGCCCAACTCCGAGTCCACAGGCCCCCTAACGACCAGCTCCGGGACCACAGGCCCCCTAACGCCCAGCTCCGGGTCCTCAGGACCCCTAACGCCCACCATCGGGTACACAGGCCCCCTAACGCCCTGCTCCGGGGACCTCAGGCCCCCTAACGCCCTGCTCCGGGTCATCAGGCTCCCTAACGCCTGCCATCGGGTCCATAGGAACCCTAAGGCCCAGCTACGGAGACCACAGGCCCCCTAACGCCCAGCTCCGGAGACCACAGGCCCCCTAACGCCCAGCTCCGGAGACCACAGGCCCCCTAACGCCCACCATCGGGTCCACAGGCCACCTAACCTCCAGCTCCGGGGTCCACAGGCTCCCTAACGCCTACCATCGGTCCACAGGCCCCCTGACGCCCAGCTCCAGGGACCTCAGGCCCTCTAACGCCTGCTATCGGGTCCATAGGAACCCTAACGCCCAGCTCCGGAGACCGCAGGCCCCCTAACGCCCAGCTCCGGGGACCACAGGCACCCTAACACCCACCATCGGGTCCACAGGCCACCTAACCTCCAGCTCCGGGGTCCACACGCCCCCTAACGTCCACCATCGGGTCCACAGGCCCCCTAACGCCCTGCGCCGGGGACCTCAGCCTCCTAACGACCAGCTCCGGGGGACATCAGGCCCCCTAACGCCCTGCTCCGGGGACCTCAGGCCCCCTAACGCCCAACTCTTGGTCCGCCAGCCCCCTAACACCCACCATCGGATCCACAGGCCCCCTAACACCCAGCTCCGGGGACCTCAGGCCCCCTAACGCCCACCATCGGGTCCACAGGCCCCCTGATGTCCAGCTCCGGGACCTCAGGCCCCCTAACGCACATCATCGGGTCCAAAGGCCCCTAACGCCCAGCTCCGGGGCCCACAGGCCCCCTAACGCCTACCATCGGTCCACAGGCCCCCTAACGCCCACCTCCTGGAACCTCAGGCATCCTAACGCACAGCTGCGGATCCTAAGGCCCACTAACGCCCACCATCGGCTTCACAGCCCCCCTAACACACAGCTCCGGTGACCTCAGGCCTCCTAACGCCCAGCTCCGGGTCCACAGGCCCCCTAACGCCCGAGCTCCGGGACCACAGGCCCCCTAACGCCTGCCATCGGGTCCATAGGAACCCTAACGCCCAGCTCCGGGTCCACAGGCCCCCTAACGCCCAGCTACGGAGGACCACAGGCCCCCTAACGACCAGCTCCGGGGACCTCAGGCCCCCTAACGCCCTGCTCCGGGGACCTCAGGCCCCCTAACGCCCTGCTCCGGGGACCTCAGGCCCCCTAACGCCCAGCTCTTGGTCCGCCAGCCCCCTAACACCCACCATCCGATCCACAGGCCCCCTAACGCCCAGCTCCGGGGACCTCAGGCCCCCTAACGCCCACCATCGGGTCCACAGGCCCCCTGACGCCCAGCTCCCGGACCTCAGGCCCCCTAACTCACATCATCGGGTCCACAGGCCCCCTAACCTCCAGCTCCGGGGGTCCAAACGCCCCCTAACTCCCACCATCGGGTCCACAGGCTCCCAAACGCCCAGCTCCGGGGACCTCAGGCCCCCTAACGCCCTGCTCCGGGGACCTAAGGCCCCCGAACGCCCAGCTCTTGGTCCGCAAGCCCCCTAACACCCACCATCGGATCCACAGGCCCCCTAACGACCAGCTCCGGGGACCTCAGGCCCCCTAACGCCCACAATCGGGTCCACAGGCCCCCTGACGCCCAGCTCCGGGACCTCCGGCCCCCTAACGCACATCATCGGGTCCAAAGGCCCCTAACGCCCAGGTCCGGGGCCCACAGGCCCCCTAACGCCTAGCATTGGGTTACAGGCCCCATAACGCCCAGCTCCGGGGTCCACAGGCCCTCTAACGCTCAGCTCCGGGGACTACAGGCCCCCTAACGCCCAGCTGCAGGGACCACAGGCCCCCTAAAGCCTAACATCGCTTTCACAGGCCCCCTAACGCCCAGCTCCGGGGACAACAGGCCCCTTAACGCCAACCATCGGGTCCACAGGCCAAATAACGCCCAGCTCCAGGGACCAAAGGCCCCCTAACGCCGACCATCGGCTCCTCAGGCCTCCTAACGCACAGCTGCGCATCCTCACGCCCACTAACGCCCACCATCGGGTCCACAGGACCCCTAACGCCCAGCTCCGGTTACCTCAAGCCTCCTAACGCCCAGCTGCGGGTCCACAGGCCCCCTAACGCCCAGCTCCGGGGACCTCAGGCCCCCTAACGCCCACCATCGGGTCCACAGGCCCCCTAACGCCCAGCTCCAGGGACCTCAGGCTCCCTGACGCCCAGCTCCGGGGACCTCAGGCCCCCTAACGCCTGCCATCGGGGCCATAGGAACCCTAACGCCCAGCTCCGGTCCACAGGCCCCCTAACGCCCAGCTACGGAGACCACAGGCCCCCTAACGCCCAGCTCCGGAGACCACAGGCCCCCTAACACCCACCATCGGGTCCACAGGCCCCCTAACCTCCAGCTCCGGGGTCCACAGGCCCCCTAACGCCTACCATCGGTTTCACAGGCCCCCTAACGCCCAGCTCCGGGGACGACAGGCCCCTTAACGCCAACCATCGTGTCCAAAGGCCCAATAACGCCCAGCTCCACGGCCCAAAGACCCCCTAACGCCTACCATCGGGGACCTCAGGCCCCCTAACGCCCAGCTCCGGGGACCTCAGGCCCCCCTAATGCCCAGCTCCGGGGACCTGAGGCCCCCTAACGCCTGCAATCGGGTCCATAGGAACCCTAACGCCCAGCTCCGGACACCGCAGGCCCCCTAACGACCAGCCCCGGGGACCAGAGACACCCTAACACTCACCATCGGGACCACAGGCCCCCTAACGCCAAGCTATGAGTTCTCAGGTCCC
The DNA here is from genome assembly GCA_026122505.1 of Aldabrachelys gigantea. Classification (NCBI taxonomy): domain Eukaryota; kingdom Metazoa; phylum Chordata; order Testudines; family Testudinidae; genus Aldabrachelys; species Aldabrachelys gigantea. The sequence goes on from JALNIE010000112.1 coordinate 24,820, forward strand.
CTAACGCCTACCATCGGGTCCATAGCCCCCCTACCGCCCATCTCGGGGTCCAGGGGACCCCTGACGCCCAGCTCCGGGGACCACAGGCCCCCTAACGCCCAGCTCCGGAGACCACAGGCCCCTTAACACCCACCATCGGGTCCACAGGCCACCTAACCTCCAGCTCCGGGGACCACAGGCTCCCTAACGCATACCATCGGTCCACAGGCCCCCTAACGCCCAGCTCCGGGGAACACAGGCCCCATAACGCCCAGCTACGAGTTCTCAGGTCCCCTAACGCCTACCATCGGGTCCACAGGCCCCCTACCGCCCATCTCGGGGTCCAGGGGACCCCTGACGCCCAGCTCCGGGGACCACAGGCGCCCTAACGCCCAGCTCCGGGGATCACATGCACCCTAACGCCTACCATAGGGTCCAAAGGCCCCCTAACGCCCAGCTCCGGATCCACAGGGCCCCTAACGCCCAGCTCCGGGGAACACAGGCCCCCTAACGCTTACCATCGGGTCCACAGGCCCCCTAACGCCCAGCTCCGGGTCCACGGGCCCCCTAATGACCAGCGCTGGGAGCACGGAACCAGTAACGCCCACCATCGGGTCCACAGACCCCCTAACGCCCAGCTCCGGGTCCTCCGGACCACTAACGCCCAGATACCGAGACCACAAGCCCCCTAACGCCCAGCTCCGGAGACCACAGGCCCCTTAACACCCACCATCGGGTCCACAGTCCCCCTAACCTCCAGCTCCGAGGACCACAGGCTCCCTAACGCATACCATCGGTCCACAGGCCCCCTAACGCCCAGCTCCGGGGACCTCAGGCCCCCTAACGCCTGCCATCGGGTCTATAGGAACCCTAACGGCCAGGTTTGGGTCCACAGGCCCGCTAACGCCCAGCTCCGGAGACCGCAGGCCCCCTAACGCCCAGCTGCGGGGACCACAGGCACCCTAACACCCACCATCGGGTCCACAGGCCCCCTAAGCTCCAGCTCCGAGGACCTCAGGTCTCCTAACGCTCAGCTCCGGGGACCTCAGGCCCCCTAACGCCCTGCTCCGGGGACCTAAGGCCCCCGAACGCCCAGCTCTTGCTCCGCAAGCCCCCTAACACCCACCATCGGATCCACAGGCCCCCTAACGCCCAGCTCCGGGGACCTCAGGCCCCCTAACGCCCACCATCGGGTCCAAAGGCCCCTAACGCCCAGGTCCGGGGCCCACAGGCCCCCTAACGCCTAGCATTGGGTTCACAGGCCCCCTAACGCCCAGCTCCGGGTGCACAGGCCCTCTAACGCTCAGCTCCGGGGACTACAGGTCCCCTAACGCCTACCATCCGGTCCACAGACCCCCTAACACCCAGCTCCGGGACCACTGGCCCCCTAACGCCCAGCTCCAGGGACCACAGGCCCCCTAAAGCCTAACATCGCTTTCACAGGCCCCTTAACGCCCAGCTCCGGGGGACCACAGGCCCCTTAACGCCAACCATCGGGTCCACAGGCCCAATAACGCTCAGCTCCAGGGACCAAAGGAACCCTAACGCCCACGATCGGTCCACTCTACCCCTAACGCCCAGCTCCGGGGACCTGAGGCCCCCTAGCGCCCAGCTCCGTGTCCACAGGCCCCCTAACTCTCAGCTCCGGGGACCACAGGCCCCCTAACGCCAAGCTATGAGTTCTCAGGTCCCCTAACGCCTACCATCGGGTCCATAGCCCCCCTACCGCCCATCTCGGGGTCCAGGGGACCCCTGATGCCCAGCTCCGGGGACCACAGGCCCCCTAACGCCCAGCTCCGGAGACCACAGGCCCCTTAACACCCACCATCGGGTCCACAGGCCACCTAACCTCCAGCTCCGGGGACCACAGGCTCCCTAACGCATACCATCGGTCCACAGGGCCCCCTAACGCCCAGCTCCGGGGAACACAGGCCCCATAACGCACAGCTACGAGTTCTCAGGTCCCCTAACGCCTACCATCGGGTCCACAGGCCCCCTACCGCCCATCTCGGGGTCCAGGGGACCCCTGGCGCCCAGCTCCGGGGACCACAGGCCCCCTAACGCCCAGCTCCGGGGATCACATGCACCCTAACGCCTACCATAGGGTCCAAAGGCCCCCTAACGCCCCAGCTCCGGATCCACAGGGCCCCTAACGCCCAGCTCCGGGGAACACAGGCCCCCTAACGCTTACCATCGGGTCCACAGGCCCCCTAACGCCCAGCTCCGGGTCCACGGGCCCCCTAATGACCAGCGCTGGGAGCACGGAACCAGTAACGCCCACCATCGGGTCCACAGTCCCCCTAACGCCCAGCTCCGGGTCCTCCGGACCCCTAACGCCCAGATACCGAGACCACAAGCCCCCTAACGCCCAGCTCCGGAGACCACAGGCCCCTTAACACCCACCATCGGGTCCACAGGCCCCCTAACCTCCAGCTCCGGGGACCACAGGCTCCCTAACGCATACCATCGGTCCACAGGCCCCCTAACGCCCAGCTCCGGGGACCTCAGGCCCCCTAACGCCTGCCATCGGGTCCATAGGAACCCTAACGGTCAGGTTTGGGTCCACAGGCCCGCTAACGCCCAGCTCCGGAGACCGCAGGCCCCCTAACGCCCAGCTCCGGGGACCACAGGCACCCTAACACCCACCATCGGGTCCACAGGCCCCCTAAGCTCCAGCTCCGAGGACCTCAGGTCTCCTAACGCTCAGCTCCGGGGACCTCAGGCCCCCTAACGCCCTGCTCCGGGGACCTAAGGCCCCCGAACGCCCAGCTCTTGCTCCGCAAGCCCCCTAACACCCACTATCGGATCCACAGGCCCCCTAACGCCCAGCTCCGGGGACCTCAGGCCCCCTAACGCCCACCATCGGGTCCACAGGCCCCCTGACGCCCAGCTCCGGGACCGAAGGCCCCCTAACGCACATCATCGGGTCCAAAGGCCCCGAACGCCCAGCTCCGGGGCCCATAGGCCCCCTAACGCCTACCATTGGGTTCACAGGCCCCCTAACGCCTAGCTCCGGGTGCACAGGCCCTCTAACGCTCAGCTCCGGGGACTACAGGCCCGCTAACGCCTACCATCCGGTCCACAGACCCCCTAACACCCAGCTCCGGGACCACAGGCCCCCTAACGCCCAGCTCCGAGGATCACATGCACCCTAACGCCTACCATAGGGTCCAAAGGCACCCTAACGCCCAGCTCCGGATCCACAGGGCCCCTAACGCCCAGCTCCGGGGAACACAGGCCCCCTAACGCTTACCATCGGGTCCACAGGCCCCCTAACGCCCAGCTCTGGGTCCTCAGGCCCCCTAACGCCCAGCTCCGGGTCCATGGGCCCCCTAATGACCAGCGCTGGGAGCACGGAACCAGTAACGCCCACCATCGGGTCCCCAGACCCCATAACGCCCAGCTCCGGGTCCTCCGGCCCCTTAACGCCCAGCTACCGAGACCACAGGCCCCATAACGCCCAGCTCCGGAGACCACAGGCCCCTTAACACCCACCATCGGGTCCACAGGCCCCCTAACCTCCAGCTCCGGGGACCACAGGCTCCCTAACGCATACCATCGGTCCACAGCCCCCCTAACGAACAGCTCCGGGGACCTCAGGCCCCCTAACGCCCAGTTCCGGGGACCTCAGGCCCCTAACGCCTGCCATCGGGTCCATAGGAACCCTAACGCCCAGGTTCGGGTCCACAGGGCCACCTAACGCCCAGCTCCGGAGACCGCAGCCGCCCTAACGCCCAGCTCCGGGGACCACAGGCACCATAACGCCCACCATCGGGTCCACAGGCTTCCTAACGACCAGCTCCGGGGACCTCAGGTCTCCTAACGCCCAGCTCCGGGGACCTCAGGCCCCCTAACGCCCTGCTCCGGGGACCTCAGGCCCCCTAACGCCCACCATCGGGTCCACAGGCCCCCTGACGCCCAGCTCCGGGACCTCAGGCCCCCTAACGCACATCATCGGGTCCAAAGGCCCCTAACGCCCAGCTCCGGGGCCCACAGGCCCCCTAACGCCTAGCATCGGGTCCACAGGCCCCCTAACGCCCTGCGCCGGGGACCTCAGGCCCCCTAACGCCCAGCTCCGGGGACCTCAGGCCCCCTAACGCCCTGCTCCGGGGACCTCAGGCCCCCTAACGCCCAGCTCTTGGTCCGCCAGCCCCCTAACACCCACCATCGGATCCACAGCCCCCTAACGCCCAGCTCCGGGGACCTCAGGCCCCCTAACGCCCACCATCGGGTCCACATGCCCCCTGACGCCCAGCTCCGGGGACCACAGGCCCCCTAACCCCCTACCATGAGGTCCAAAGGCACCCTAACGTCTTCAATCGGGTACACAGGCACCCTCACGCCGCCTCCGGGGACCTCAGGACCCAGAACGCCCACCATCGGGTCCACAAGCTCCCTAACGCCCAGCTCCGGGTCCTCAGGCCCCCTACCGCCCAGCTCCGGGTCCACAGGCCGCCTAACGCCCAGCTCCGGGGATCTGAGGCCCCCTAACACCTACCATCGGGTCCACAGGCCCCCTAACGCCCAGCTCCGGGAGCACAGGCCCCCTAACACCCACCATCGGGTCCACAGTACCCCTTACGCCTACCATCGGGTCCAGAGGCCCCCTAACACCCACCATCGGGTCCACAGGCCCCCTAACGCCCAGCTCCGGGGACCACAGGCCCTCTAACGCCTACCATCGGGTCCACAGGACGCCTAACGCCCAGGTCCGGGGACCTCAGGCCTCCTAACGCCCATCATCGTGTCCACAGGCTCCCTAAAGCCTTCCATCGGGTCTACAGGCCCCCTAACGCCCAGCTTCGGGTCCACAGGCCCCCTAACGCCCAGCTCCGGAGACCACAGGCCCCCTAACGCATACCATCGGGTCCACAGGCCCCCTAACGCCCAGCTCCGGGGACCACAGGCCCCCTAAGGCCCACCATCGGGTCCACAGGCCCCCTAACGCCTACCATCGGTCCACAGGCCCCCTAACGCCCACCTCCTGGAACCTCAGGCATCCTAACGCACAGCTGCGGATCCTAAGGCCCACTAACGCCCACCATCGGCTTCACAGCCCCCTAACGCCCAGCTCCGGTGACCTCAGGCCCCCTAACGCCCAGCTCCGGGTCCACAGGCCCCCTAACGCCCAGCTCCGGGTCCTCAGGACCCCTAACGCCTGCCATCGGGTCCATAGGAACCCTAACGCCCAGCTCCGGACCACACCGCCCCTAATGCCCACCATCGGGTACACAGGCCCCCTGATGCCCTGCGCCGGGGACCTCAGGCCTCCTAACACCCAGCTCCGGGGACATCAGGCCCCCTAACGCCCTGCTCCGGGGACCTCAGGCCCCCTAACGCCCACCATCGGGTCCACAGGCCCCCTGACGCCCAGCTCCGGGACCTCAGGCCCCCTAACGCACATCATCGGCTCCAAAGGCCCCTAACGCCCAGCTCCGGGGCCCACAGGCCCCCTAACGCCTAGCATTGGGTTGACAGGCCCCCTAACGCCCAGCTCCGGGTCCACAGGCCCTCTAACGCCCACCATCGGGTCCACAGGCCCCCTAACGCCCTGCGCCGGGGACCTCAGGCCCCCTAACGCCCTGCGCCGGGGACCTCAGGCCCCCTAACGCCCAGCTCTTGGTCCGCCAGCCCCCTAACACCCACCATCGGATCCACAGGCCCCCTAACGCCAAGCTGCGGGGACCTCAGGCCCCCTAACGCCCACCATCGGGTCAACAGGCCCCCTGACGTCCAGCTCCGGGACCTAAGGCCCCTTAACGCACATCATCGGGTCCAAAGGCCCCTAACGCCCAGCTCCGGGGCCCACAGGCCCCTAACGCCTACCATCGGTCCACAGGCCCCCTAACGCCCACCTCCTGGAACCTCAGGCATCCTACGCACAGCTGCGGATCCTAAGGCCCACTAACGCCCACCATCGGCTTCACAGCCTCCTAACGCCCAGCTCCGGGTCCACAGGCCCCCCTAACGCCCAGCTCCGGGACCACAGGCCCCCTAACGCCTGCCATCGGGTCCATAGGAACCCTAACGCCCAGCTCCGGGTCCACAGGCCCCCTAACGCCCAACCACGGAGACCACAGGCCCCCTAACGTCCAGCTCCGGAGACCACAGGCCCCCTAACGTCTACCATCGGTTTCACAGGCCCCCTAACTCCCAGCTCCGGGGACCCTAGGCCCCTCAACGCCAACCATCGTGTCCAAAGGCACAATAACGCCCAGCTCCACGGCCTAAAGACCCCCTAACGCCTACCATCGGGTCCTCAGGCCCCCTAACGCCCAGCTCCGGGGACCTCAGGCCCCGTAACGCCCAGCTCCGGGGACCTCAGGCCCCCTGACGCCCAGCTCCGGGGACCTCAGGCCCCCTAACGCCTGCTATCGGGTCCATAGGAACCCTAACGCCCAGCTCCGGAGACCGCAGGCCCCCCTAACGCCCAGCTCCGGGGACCACAGGCACCATAACACCCACCATAGAGTCCACAGGCCCCCTAACCTCCAGCTCCGGGGTCCACACGCCCCCTAACGCCCACCATCGGGTCCACAGGCCCCCTAACGCCCTGCGCCGGGGACCTCAGGCCCCCTAACGCCCTGCTCCGGGGACCTCAGGCCCCCTAACGCCCAGCTCTTGTTCCGCCACCCCATAACACCCACCATCGGATCCACAGGCCCCCTAACGCCCAGCTCCGGGGACCTCAGGCCCCCTAACGCCCACCATCGGGTCCACAGGCCCCCTGACGTCCAGCTCCGGGACCTCAGGCCCCCTAACGCACATCATCGGGTCCAAAGGCCCCTAACGCCCAGCTCCGGGGCCCACAGGCCCCCTAACGCCTACCATCGGTCCACAGGCCCCCTAACGCCCCACCTCCTGGAACCTCAGGCATCCTAACGCACAGCTGCGGATCCTAAGGCCCACTAACGCCCACCATCGGCTTCACAGCCCCCCTAACGCACAGCTCCGGTGACCTCAGGCCTCCTAACGCCCAGCTCCGGGTCCACAGGCCCCCTAACGCCCAGCTCCGGGACCACAGGCCCCCTAACGCCCAGCTCCGGAGACCGCAGGCCCCCTAACTCCCAGCTCCGGAGACCGCAGGCCCCCTAACGCCCAGCTCCGGGGACCACAGGCCCCCTAACTCCCAGCTCCGGAGACCGCAGGCCCCCTAACGCCCCCAGCTCCGGGGACCTCAGGTCTCCTAACGCCCAGCTCCGGGGACCTCAGGCCCCCTAACGCCCTGCTCCGGGGACCTCAGGCCCTCTAAAGCCCACCATCGGGTCCACAGGCCCCCTGACGCCCAGCTCCGGGACCTCAGGCCCCCTAACGCACATCATCGGGTCCAAAGGCCCCGAACGCCCAGCTCCGGGGCCCACAGGCCCCCCTAACGCCTAGCATTGGGTTCACAGGCCCCCTAACGCCCAGCTCCGGGTCCACAGGCCCTCTAACGCTCAGCTCCGGGGACTACAGGCCCCCTAACGCCTACCATCCGGTCCACAGACCCCCTAACACCCAGCTCCGGGACCACTGGCCCCCTAACGCCCAGCTGCAGGGACCACAGGCCCCCTAAAGCCTAACATCGGTTTCACAGGCCGCCTAACGCCTACCATCGGGACCTCAGGCCCCTAACGCCCATCTCCGGGGACCACAGGCCCCGTAACGCCCAGCTACGAGTTCTCAGGTCCCCTAACGCCTACCATCGGGTCCACAGGCCCCCTACCGCCCATCTCGGGGTCCAGGGGACCCCTGACGCCCAGCTCCGGGGACCACAGGCCCCCTAACGCCCAGCTCCGGGGATAACATGCACCCTAACGCCTACCATAGGGTCCAAAGGCCCCACAACGACCAGCTCCGGATCCACAGGGCCCCTAACGCCCAGCTCCGGGGAACACAGGCCCCCTAACGCTTACCATCGGGTCCACAGGCCCCCTAACGCCCAGCTCTGGGTCCTCAGGCCCCCTAACGCCCAGCTCCGGGTCCACGGGCCCCCTAATGACCAGCGCTGGGAGCACGGAACCAGTAACGCCCACCATCGGGTCCACAGGCCCCCCTAACGCCCAGCTCCGGGGGACAACAGGCCCCTTAACGCCAACCATCGGGTCCACAGGCCCAATAACGCCCAGCTCCAGGGACCAAAGGCCCCCTAACGCCTACCATCGGCTCCTCAGGCCCCCTAACGCACAGCTGCGGATCCTCACGCCCACTAACGCCCACCATCGGGTCCACAGGACCCCTAACGCCCAGCTCCGGTTACCTCAGGCCTCCTAACGCCCAGCTGCGGGTCCACAGGACCCCTAACGACCAGCTCCGGGTCCACAGGCCCCCTAACGCCCACCATCGCGTCCACAGGCCCCCTATCGCCCATCTCCGGGTCCACGGGCCCCCTAACGACCAGCTCGCCGTCCACGGGCCCCCTAACGCCTAGCTCCGGGTCCTCAGCCCCCAAAACGCCTACCATCCGGTCCACAGGACCACTAACGCCCAGCTCCGGGTCCACAGGACCCCTAACGCCCAGCCCAGGGAACACAGGACCGCTAACGGCAAGAACGGGGACCACAGACACCCTAACGCCCAGCTCCGGGGACCACAGGCCCCCTAACGCCTACCATCAGAATCACAGGCTCCCTAACGCCCAGCTCCGGGGACCACAGGCCCCCTAACGCCTACCATCGGGTCCACAGGCCCCATAACGCCCAGCTCCGGGGCCTCAGGCCCCCTAACGCCCACCATCGGGTCCACAGGCCACCTAACGCCCAGCTCCGGGGACCTCAGGACTCCTAACGCCTACGATCGGGTCTACAGGCCCCTTAGCGCCCAGCTCCGTGGACCTCAGGCCCCCTAACGCCCACCTTCGGGTCCTCAGGCCCCCTAACGGCCAGCCAGGGGACCACAGGCCCCCTAACGCCTACAATGGGGACCACAGGCCCCCTAACGCCAACCATAGCGTGCACAGGCCCCCTAACGACGATCTCCGGGTCCACGGGCCCCCTAACGACGAGCTCGGGGTCCACGGGCCCCCTAACGCCTAGCTCCGGGTCCTGAGCCCCCAAACGCCTACCATCGAGCCCACAGGACCCCTAACGCCCAGCTCCGGGTCCACAGGACCCCTAACGCCCAGCTCCGGACCACAGGCCCCCTAACGCCTGCCATCGGGTCCATAGGAACCCTAACGCCCAGCTCCGGGTCTACAGGCCCCCTAACGCCCAGCTACGGTGACCACAGGCCCCCTAACACCCACCATCGGGTCCACAGGCCCCCTAACCTCCAGCTCCGGGGTCCACAGGCCCCCTAACGTCTACCATCGGTTTCACAGGACCCCTAACGCCCAGCTCCGGGGACCCCAGGCCCCTCAACGCCAACCATCGTGTCCAAAGGCCCAATAACGCCCAGCTCCACGGCCCAAAGACCCCCTAACGCCTACCATCGGGTCCTCAGGCCCCCTAACGCCCAGCTCCGGGGACCTCAGGCCCCCTAACGCCCAGCTCCGGGGACCACAGGCCCCCTAACACCCACCATCGGGTCCACAGGCCCCCTAACCTCCAGCTCCGGGGTCCACAGGCTCCCTAACGCCTACCATCGGTCCACAGGCCCCCTGACGCCCAGCTCCAGGGACCTCAGGCCCCCTGACGCCCAGCTCCAGGGACCTCAGGCCCCTAACGCCTGCTATCGGGTCCATAGGAACCCTAACGCCCAGCTCCGGAGACCGCAGGCCCCCTAACGCCCAGCTCCGGGGACCACAGGCACCATAACACCCACCATCGAGTCCACAGGCCCCCTAACCTCCAGCTCCGGGGTCCCACACGCCCCCTAACACCCACCATCGGGTCCACAGGCCCCCTAACGCCCTGCGCCGGGGACCTCAGGCCCCCTAACGCCCTGCTCCGGGGACCTCAGGCCCCCTAACGCCCAGCTCTTGGTCCGCCAGCCCCCTAACACCCACCATCGGATCCACAGGCCCCCTAACGCCCAGCTCCGGGGCCCACAGGCCCCCTAACGCCTAGCATCGGGTTCACAGGCCCGCTAACGCCCAGCTCCGGGTCCACAGGCCCTCTAACGCTCAGCTCCGGGGACTACAGGCCCCCTAACGCCTATCATCCGGTCCACAGACCCCCTAACACCCAGCTCCGGGACCACTGGCCCCCTAACGCCCAGCTACGAGTTCTCAGGTCCCCTAACGCCTACCATCGAGTCCACAGGCCCCCTACCGCCCATCTCGGGGTCCAGAGGACCCCTGACGCCCAGCTCCGGGGACCACAGGCCCCCTAACGCCCAGCTCCGGGTACTCAGGCCCTCTAACGCCTACCATCGGGTCCACAGGCCTCCTAACGCCCAGGTCCGGGGACCTCAGGCCTCCTAACGCCCATCATCGTGTCCACAGGCTCCCTAAAGCCTTCCATCGGGTCTACAGGCCCCCTAACGCCCAGCTCCGGGTCCACAGGCCCCCTAACGCCCAGCTCCGGAGACCACAGGCCATCTAACGCATACCATCGGGTCCACAGGCCCCCTAACGCCCAGCTCCGGGGACCACAGGCCCCCTAAGGCCCACCATCGGGTCCACAGGCCCCCTAACCTCCAGCTCCGGTGTCCACAGTCGCCCTAACGCCTACCATCGGTCCACAGGCCCCTAACGCCCACCTCCTGGAACCTCAGGCATCCTAACGCACAGCTGCGGATCCTCACGCCCACTAACGCCCACCATCGGGTCCACAGGACCCCTAACGCCCAGCTCCGGTTACCTCAGGCCTCCTAACGCCCAGCTGCGGGTCCACAGGACCCCTAACGACCAGCTCCGGGTCCACAGGCCCCCTAACGCCCACCATCGCGTCCACAGGCCCCCTATCGCCCATCTCCGGGTCCACGGGCCTCCTAACAACCAGCTCGGGGTCCACGGGCCCCCTAACGCCTAGCTCCGGGTCCTCAGCCCCCAAAACGCCTACCATCCGGTCCACAGGACCGCTAACGTCCAGCTCCGGGTCCACAGGACCCCTAACGCCCAGCCCAGGGAACACAGGACCGCTAACGGCAAGAACGGGGACCACAGACACCCTAACGCCCAGCTCCGGGGACCACAGGCCCCCTAACGCCTACCATCAGAATCACAGGCTCCCTAACGCCCAGCTCCGGGGACCACAGGCCCCCTAACGCCTACCATCGGGTCCACAGGCCCCATAACGCCCAACTCCGGGGCCTCAGGCCCCCTAACGCCCACCATCGGGTCCACAGGCCACCTAACGCCCATCTCCGGGGACCTCAGGACTCCTAACGCCTACGATCGGGTCCACAGGCCCCTTAGCGCCCAGCTCCGTGGACCTCAGGCCCCCTAACGCCCACCTTCGGGTCCTCAGGCCCCCTAACGGCCAGCCAGGGGACCACAGGCCCCCTAACGCCTACAATGGGGACCACAGGCCCCCTAACGCCAACCATCGCGTCCACAGGCTCCCTAACGACGATCTCCGGGTCCACGGGCCCCCTAACGACGAGCTCGGGGTCCACGGGCCCCCTAACGCCTAGCTCCGGGTCCTCAGCCCCCAAACGCCTACCATCGGGCCCACAGGACCCCTAACGCCCAGCTCCGGATCAACAGGACCCCTAACGCCCAGCCCAGGGAACACAAGACCGCTAACGCCAAGAAAGGGGATCACAGGCCCCCTAACGCCCAGCTCCGGGTCCAAAGGAGCCCTAACGCCTACCATCGGGCCCACAGGCCCCCTAACGCAAAGCTCTGGGTCCTCAGGAGCCCTAACGCCTACCATCGGGCCCACAGGCCCCCTAACGCCCAGCTCCGGGTCCACAGGACCCCTAACGTCCAGCTCCGGGGATCACATGTACCCTAACGCCTACCATAGGGTCCACAGGCCCCCTAACGCCCAGCTCCGGATCCACAGGCTCCCTAACGACCAGCTCCGGGGACCTCAGGCCCCCTAACGCCTGCCATCGGGTCCACAGGCCCCCTGACGCCCAGCTCCGGGACCTCAGGCCCCCTAACGCACATCATCGGGTCCAAAGGCCCCGAACGCCCAGCTCCGGGGCCCACAGGCCCCCTAACGCCTAGCATTGGGTTCACAGGCCCCCTAACGCCCACCTCCGGGTCCACAGGCCCTCTAACGCTCAGCTCCGGGGACTACAGGCCCCCTAACGCCTACCATCCGGTCCACAGACCCCCTAACACCCAGCTCCGGGACCACTGGCCCCCTAACGCCCAGCTCCAGGGACCACAGGCCCCCTAAAGCTTAACATCGCTTTCACAGGCCCCTTAACGCCCAGCTCCGGGGACCACAGGCCCCTTAACGCCAACCATCGGGTCCACAGGCCCAATAACGCTCAGCTCCAGGGACCAAAGGAACCCTAACGCCCACCATCGGGTCCACTGGACCCCTAACGCCCAGCTCCGGGGACCTCAGGCCCCCTAGCGCCCAGCTCCGTGTCCACAGGCCCCCTAACTCTCAGCTCCGGGGACCACAGGCCCCCGAACGCCTACCATGAGGTCCAAAGGCACCCTAACGTCCACAATCGGGTACACAGGCACCCTCACGCCGCCTCCGGGGACCTCAGGACCCAGAACGCCCACCATCGGGTCCACAAGCTCCCTAACGCCCAGCTCCGGGTCCTCAGGCCCCCTACTGCCCAGCTCCGGGTCCACAGGCCGCCTAACGCCCAGCTCCGGGGATCTGAGGCCCCCTAACACCTACCATCGGGTCCACAGGCCCCCTAACGCCCAGCTCCGGGGAGCACAGGCCCCCTAACACCCACCATCGGGTCCACAGTCCCCCTTACGCCTACCATCGGGTCCAGAGGCCCCCTAACACCCACCATCGGGTCCACAGGCCCCCTAACGCCCAGCTCCGGGGACCACAGGCCCTCTAACGCCTACCATCGGGTCCACAGGCCTCCTAACGCCCAGGTCCGGGGACCTCAGGACTCCTAACGCCCATCATCGTGTCCACAGGCTCCCTAAAGCCTTCCATCGGGTCTACAGGCCCCCTAACGCCCAGCTCCGGGTCCACAGGCCCCCTAACGCCCAGCTCCGGAGACCACAGGCCCCCTAACGCATACCATCGGGTCCACAGGCCCCCTGACGCCCAGCTCCGGGGACCACAGGCCCCCTAAGGCCCACCATCGGGTCCACAGGCCCCCTAACCTCCAGCTCCGGTGTCCACAGTCCCCCTAACGCCTACCATCGGTCCACAGGCCCCTAACGCCCACCTCCTGGAACCTCAGGCATCCTAACGCACAGCTGCGGATCCTAAGGCCCACTAACGCCCACCATCGGCTTCACAGCCCCCTAACGTACAGCTCCGGTGACCTCAGGCCTCCTAACGCCCAGCTCCGGGACCACAGGCCCCCTAACGCCCAGTTCCGGGACCACAGGCCCCCTAACGCCTGCCATCGGGTCCATAGGAACCCTAACGCCTGCCATCGGGTCCATAGGAACCCTAACGCCCAGCTCCGGGTCCACAGGCCCCCTAACGCCCAGCTCCGGAGACCACAGGCCCCCTAACGCCCAGCTCCGGAGACCACAGGCCCTCTAACACCCACCATCGGGTCCACAGGCCCCCTAAACTCCAGCTCCGGGGTCCACAGGCCCCCTAACGTCTACCATCGGTTTCACAGGCCCCCTAACGCCCAGCTCCGGGGACCCCAGGCCCCTCAACCACAACGATCGTGTCCAAAGGCCCAATAACGCCCAGCTCCACGGCCCAAAGACCCCCTAACGCCTACCATCGGGTCCTCAGGCCCGCTAACGCCCAGGTCCGGGAACCTCAGGCCCCCTAACGCCTGCCATCGGGTCCATAGGAACCCTAATGCCCAGGTCCGGGTCCACAGGCCCCCTAACGCCCAGCTCCGGAGACCGCAGGCCCCCTAACGACCAGCTCCGGGGACCAGAGGCACCCTAACACCCACCACCGTGTCCACAGGCCCCCTAACCTCCAGCTCCGGGGTCCACAGGCCCCCTAACGCCCACCATCGGGTCCACAGGCCCCCTAACGCCCAGCTCCGGGGACCTCAGGCCTCCTAACGCCCAGCTCCGGGGACCTCAGGCCCCCTAACGACCAGCTCCGGGACCACAGGCCCCCTAACGCCCACCATCGGGTCCACAGGCCCCCTAACGCCCAGCTCCGGGGACCTCAGGCACCCTAACGCCCTGCTCCGGGTCATCAGGCTCCCTAACGCCTGCCACCGGGGCCATAGGAACCCTGACGCCCAGCTCCGGGTCCACAGGCCCCCTAACGCCCAGCTCCGGAGACCACAGGCCCCCTAACGCCCAGCTCCGGAGACCACAGGCCCCCTAACACCCACCATCGGGTCCACAGGCCCCCTAACCTCCAGCTCCGGGGTCCACAGTCTCCCTAACGCCTACCATCGGTCCACAGGCCCCCTGACGCCCAGCTCCAGGGACCTCAGGCCCCCTGACGCCCAGCTCCAGGGACCTCAGGCCCCCTAACGCCTGCTATCGGGTCCATAGGAGTCCTAACGCCCAGCTCCGGGTCCACAGGCCCGCTAACGCCCAGCTCTGGAGACCGCAGGCCCCCTAACGCCCAGATCCGGGGACCACAGGCACCCTAACACCCACCATCGGGTCCACAGGCCCCCTAAACTCCAGCTCCGGGGTCCACACGCCCCCTAACGCCCACCATCGGGTCCACAGGCCCCCTAACGCCTTGCGCCGGGGACCTCAGGCCCCCTAACGCCCTGCTCCGGGGACCTCAGGCCCCCTAACGCCCAGCTCTTGGTCCGCCAGCCCCCTAACACCCACCATCGGATCCACAGGCCCCCTAAAGCCCAGCTCCGGGGACCTCAGGCCCCCTAACGCCCACCATCGGGTCCACAGGCCCCCTGACGCCCAGCTCCGGGACCTCAGGCCCCCTAACGCACATCATTGGGTCCAAAGGCCCCTAACGCCCAGCTCCGGGGCCCACAGGCCCCCTAACGCCTAGCATCGGGTTCACAGGCCCGCTAACGCCCAGCTCCGGGTCCACAGGCCCTCTAACGCTCAGCTCCGGGGACTACAGGCCCCCTAACGCCTATCATCCGGTCCACAGACCCCCTAACACCGAGCTCCGGGACCACTGGCCCCCTAACGCCCAGCTACGAGTTCTCAGGTCCCCTAACGCCTACCATTGAGTCCACAGGCCCCCTACCGCCCATCTCGGGGTCCAGAGGACCCCTGACGCCCAGCTCCGCGGACCACAGGCCCCCTAACGCCCCAGCTCCGGGTACTCAGGCCCTCTAACGCCTACCATCGGGTCCACAGGCCTCCTAACGCCCAGGTCCGGGGACCTCAGGACTCCTAACGTCCATCATCGTGTCCACAGGCTCCCTAAAGCCTTCCATCGGGTCTACAGGCCCCCTAACGCCCAGCTCCGGGTCCACAGGCCCCCTAACGCCCAGCTCCGGAGACCACAGGCCCCCTAACGCGTACCATCGGGTCCACAGGCCCCCTAACGCCCAGCTCCGGGGACCACAGGCCCCCCTAAGGCCCACCATCGGGTCCACAGGCCCCCTAACCTCCAGCTCCGGTGTCCACAGTCCCCCTAACGCCTACCATCGGTCCACAGGCCCCCTAACGCCCACCTCCTGGAACCTCAGGCATCCTAACGCACAGCTGCGGATCCTAAGGCCCACTAACGCCCACCATCGGCTTCACAGCCCCCTAACGCACAGCTCCGGTTACCTCAGGCCTCCTAACGCCCAGCTCCGGGACCACAGGCCCCCTAACGCCAAGCTCCGGGTCCTCAGGACCCCTAACGCCTGCCATCGGGGCCATAGGAACCCTAACGCCCAGCTCCGGGTCCACAGGCCCCCTAACGCCCAGCTACGGAGACCACAGGCCCCCTAACGCCCAGCTCCGGAGACTACAGGCCAGCTAACACCCACCATCGGGTCCACAGGCCCCCTAACCTCCAGCTCCGGGGTCCACAGGCCCCCTAACGCCTACCATCGGTTTCACAGGCCCCCTAACACCCAGCTCCGGGGACCACAGGCCCCTTAACGCCAACCATCGTGTCCAAAGTCCCAATAACGCCCAGCTCCACGGCCCAAAGACCCCCAAACGCCTACCACCGGGTCCTCAGGCCCCCTAACGCCCAGCTCCGGGGACCTCAGGCCCCCTAACGCCCAGCTCCGGGGACCTCAGGCACCCTAACGCCTGCAATCGGGTCCACAGGAACCCTCACACGCCCAGCTCCGGGTCCACAGGCCACCTAACGCCCAGCTCCGGAGACCGCAGGCCCCCTAACGACCAGCTCCGGGGACCAGAGGCACCCTAACACCCACCATCGTGTCCACAGGCCCCCTAACCTCCAGCTCCGGGGTCCACAGGCCCCCCTAACGCCCACCATCCGGTCCACAGGCCCCCTAACGCCCAGCTCCGGGGACGTCAGGCCTCCTAACGCCCAGCTCCGAGTCCACAGGCCCCCTAACGACCAGCTCCGGGACCACAGGCCCCCTAACGCCCAGCTCCGGGTCCTCAGGACCCCTAACGCCCACCATCGGGTCCACAGGACCCCTAACGCCCTGCTCCGGGTCATCAGGCTCCCTAACGCCTGCCATCGGGTCCACAGGAACCCTAACGCCCAGCTCCGGGTCCACAGGCCCCCTAACGCCCAGCTCCGGAGACCACAGGCCCCCTAACGCCCACCATCGGGTCTACAGGCCCCCTAACCTCCAGCTCCGGGGTCCACACGCTCCCTAACGCCTACCATCGGTCCACAGGCCCCCTAACGCCCAGCTCCAGGGACCTCAGGCCCCCTGACGCCCAGCTCCAGGGACCTCAGGCCCCCTGACGCCTGCTATCGGGTCCATAGGAACCCTAACGCCCAGCTCCGGAGACCGCAGGCCCCCTAACGCCCAGCTCCGGGGACCACAGGCACCCTAACACCCACCATTGGGTCCACAGGCCCCCTAATCTCCAGCTCCGGGGTCCACACACGCCCCCTAACGCCCACCTTCGGGTCCACAGGCCCCCTAACGCCCTGCGCCGGGGACCTCAGGCCTCCTAACGCCCAGCTCCGGGGACCTCAGGCCCCCTAACGCCCTACTCCGGGGACCTCAAACCCCCTAACGCCCTACTCCGGGGACCTCAGGCCCCCTAACGCCCAGCTCTTGGTCCGCCAGCCCCCTAACACCCACCATCGGAACAACAGGCCCCCCTAACGCCCAGCTCCGGGGACCATAGGCACCCGAACACCCACCATCGGGTCCACAGGCCCCCTAACCTCCAGCTCCGGGGTCCACACGCCCCCTAACGCCCGCCATCGGGTCCACAGGCCCCCTAACGCCCTGCGCCGGGGACCTCAGGCCTCCTAACGCCCAGCTCCGGGGACCTCAGGGCCCCTAACTCCCTGCTCCGGGGACCTCAGGCCCCCTAACGCCCTGCTCCTGTTCCGCCAGCCCCCTAACACCCACCATCGGATCCACAGGCCCCCTAACGCCCAGCTCCGGGGACCTCAGGCCCCCTAACGCCCACCATCGGGTCCACAGGCCCCCTGACGTCCAGCTCCGGGACCTCAGGCCCCCTAACGCACATCATCGGGTCCAAAGGAACCTAACGCCCAGCTCGGGGGCCCACAGGCCCCCTAACGCCTACCATCGGTCCACAGGCCCCCTAACGACCACCTCCTCGAACCTCAGGCATCCTAACGCACAGCTGGGGATCCTAAGGCCCACTAACGCCCACCATCGGCTTCACAGCCCCCTAACGCACAGCTCCGGTGACCTCAGGCCTCCTAACGCCCAGCTCCGGGTCCACAGGCCCCCTAACGCCCAGCTCCGGGACCACAGGCCCCCTAACGCCTGCCATCGGGGCCATAGGAACCCTAACGCCCAGCTCCGGGTCCACAGGCCCCCTAACGCCCAGCTCCGGAGACCACAGGCCCCCTAACACCCACCATCGGGTCCACAGGCCCCCTAACCTCCAGTTCCGGGGTCCACAGGCTCCCTAACGCCTACCATCGGTTTCACAGGCCCCCTAACGCCCAGCTCCGGGGATCACAGGCCCCTTAACGCCAACCATCGTGTCCAAAGGCCCAATAACGCCCAGCTCCACGGCCCAAAGACCCCCTAACGCCTACCATCGGGTCCTCAGTCCCCCTAACGCCCAGCTCCGGGGACCTCAGGCCCCCTAACGCCTGCAATCGGGTCCATAGGAACCCTAACGCCCAGCTCCGGGACCACAGGCCACCTAACGCCCAGCTCCGGAGACCGCAGGACCCCTAACGACCAGCTCCGGGGACCAGAGGCACCCTAACACCCACCATCGTGTCCACAGGCCCCCTAACCTCCAGCTCCGGGGTCCACAGGCCCCCTAACGCCCACCATCGGGTCCACAGGCCCCCTAATGCCCAGCTCCAGGGACCTCAGGCCTCCTAACGCCCAGATCCGAGTCCACAGGCCCCCTAACGACCAGCTCCGGGACCACAGGCCCCATAACGCCCAGCTCCGGGACCACAGGCCCCCTAACGCCCACCATCGGGTCCACAGGCCCCCGTAACGCCCTGCTCCGGGGACCTCAGGCCCCCTAACGCCCTGTTCCGGGTCATCAGGCTCCCTAACACCTGCCATCGGGGCCATAGGAACCCTGACGCCCAGCTCCGGGTCCACAGGCCCCCTAACGCCCAGCTCCGGAGACCACAGGCCGCCTAACGCCCAGCTCCGGAGACCACAGGCCCCCTAACACCCACCATCGGGTACACAGGACCCCTAACCTCCAGCTCCGTAGTCCACAGGCTCGCTAACGCCTACAATCGGTCCACAGGCCCCCTAACGCCCAGCTCCAGGGACCTCAGGCCTCCTGACGCCCAGCTCCAGGGACCTCAGGCCCCCTAACGGCTGCTATCGGGTCCATAGGAGCCCTAACGCCCAGCTCCGGGTCCACAGGCCCGCTAACGCCCAGCTCTGGATACCGCAGGCCCCCTAACGCCCAGGTCCGGGGACCACAGGCACTCTAACGCCCACCATCGGGTCCACAGGCCCCCTAAACTCAAGCTCCGGGGTCCACACGCCCCCTAACGCCCACCATCGGGTCCACAGGCACACTAACGCCCTGCGCCGGGGACCTCAGGCCCCCTAACGCCCTGCTCCGGGGACCTCAGGCCCCCTAACGCCCAGCTCTTGGTCCGCCAGCCCCCTAACACCCACCATCGGATCCACAGGCCCCCTAACGCCCAGCTCCGGGGACCTCAGGTCCCCTAACGCCCACCATCGGGTCCACAGGCCCCCTGACGCCCAGCTCCGGGACCTCAGGCCCCCTAACGCACATCATCGGGTCCAAAGACCCCTAACGCCCAGCTCCGGGGCCCACAGGACCCCTAACGCCTAGCATCGGGTTCACAGGCCCGCTAACGCCCAGCTCCGGGTCCACAGGCCCTCTAACGCTCAGCTCCGGGGACTACAGGCCCCCTAACGCCTATCATCCGGTCCACAGACCCCCTAACACCCAGCTCCGGGACCACTGGCCCCCTAACGCCCAGCTACGACTTCTCAGGTCCCCTAACGCCTACCATCGGGTCCACAGGCCCCCTACCGCCCATCTCGGGGTCCAGAGGACCCCTGACGCCCAGCTCCGGGGACCACAGGCCCCCTAACACCCAGCTCCGGGGACCACTGGCCCCCTAACGCCCAGCTGCAGGGACCACAGGCCCCCTAAAGCCTAACATCGGTTTCACAGACCGCCTAACGCCTACCATCGGGACCTCAGGACCTCTAACGCCCAGCTACGAGTTCTCAGGTCCCCTAACGCCTACCATCGGGTCCACAGGCCCCCTACCGCCCATCTCGGGGTCCAGGGGACCCCTGACGCCCAGCTCCGGGGACATCAGGCCCCCTAACGCCCTGCTCCGGGGACCTCAGGCCCCCTAACGCCCTGCTCCGGGGACCTCAGGCCCCCTAACGCCCTGCTCCGGGGACCTCAGGCCCCCTAACGCCCAGCTCTTGGTCCGCCAGCCCCCTAAAACCCACCATCCGGTCCACAGGCCCCCTAACCTCCAGCTCCGGGGACCACAGGCTCCCTAACGCATACCATCGGTCCACAGCCCCCCTAACGCCCAGCTCCGGGGACCTCAGGCCCCCTAACGCCTGCCATCGGGTCCATAGGAACCCTAACGCCCAGCTTCGGGTCCACAGGCCACCTAACGCCCAGCTCCGGAGACCGCAGGCCCCCTAACGCCCAGTTCCGGGGACCACAGGCACTCTAACGCCCACCATCGGGTCCACAGGCCCCCTAAACTCAAGCTCCGGGGTCCACACGCCCCCTAACGCCCACCATCGGGTCCACAGGCACACTAACGCCCTGCGCCGGGGACCTCAGGCCCCCTAACGCCCTGCTCCGGGGACCTCAGGCCCCCTAACGCCCAGCTCTTGGTCCGCCAGCCCCCTAACACCCACCATCGGATCCACAGGCCCCCTAACGCCCAGCTCCGGGGACCTCAGGTCCCCTAACGCCCACCATCGGGTCCACAGGCCCCCTGACGCCCAGCTCCGGGACCTCAGGCCCCCTAACGCACATCATCGGGTCCAAAGACCCCTAACGCCCAGCTCCGGGGCCCACAGGACCCCTAACGCCTAGCATCGGGTTCACAGGCCCGCTAACGCCCAGCTCCGGGTCCACAGGCCCTCTAACGCTCAGCTCCGGGGACTACAGGCCCCCTAACGCCTATCATCCGGTCCACAGACCCCCTAACACCCAGCTCCGGGACCACTGGCCCCCTAACGCCCAGCTACGACTTCTCAGGTCCCCTAACGCCTACCATCGGGTCCACAGGCCCCCTACCGCCCATCTCGGGGTCCAGAGGACCCCTGACGCCCAGCTCCGGGGACCACAGGCCCCCTAACACCCAGCTCCGGGGACCACTGGCCCCCTAACGCCCAGCTGCAGGGACCACAGGCCCCCTAAAGCCTAACATCGGTTTCACAGACCGCCTAACGCCTACCATCGGGACCTCAGGACCTCTAACGCCCAGCTACGAGTTCTCAGGTCCCCTAACGCCTACCATCGGGTCCACAGGCCCCCTACCGCCCATCTCGGGGTCCAGGGGACCCCTGACGCACAGCTCCGGGGACATCAGGTCCCCTAACGCCCTGCTCTGGGGACCTCAGGCCCCCTAACGCCCTGCTCCGGGGACCTCAGGCCCCCTAACGCCCTGCTCCGGGGACCTCAGGCCCCCTAACGCCCTGCTCCGGGGACCTCAGGCCCCCTAACGCCCAGCTCTTGGTCCGCCAGCCCCCTAAAACCCACCATCCGGTCCACAGGCCCCCTAACCTCCAGCTCCGGGGACCACAGGCTCCCTAACGCATACCATCGGTCCACAGCCCCCCTAACGCCCAGCTCCGGGGACCTCAGGCCCCCTAACGCCTGCCATCGGGTCCATAGGAACCCTAACGCCCAGCTTCGGGTCCACAGGCCACCTAACGCCCAGCTCCGGAGACCGCAGGCCCCCTAACGCCCAGTTCCGGGGACCACAGGCACCCTAACGCCCACCATCGGGTCCACAGGCTCCCTAACGCCCAGCTCCGGGGACCTCAGGTCTCCTAACGCCCAGCTCCGGGGACCTCAGGCCCCCTAACGCCCACCGTCGGGTCCACAGGCCCCCTGACGCCCACCGTCGGGTCCACAGGCCCCCTGACGCCCAGCTCCGGGACCTCAGGCCCCCTGACGCACATCATCGGGTCCAAAGGCCCCTAACGCCCAGCTCCGGGGCCCACAGGCCCCCTAACGCCTACCATCCGGTCCACAGACCCCCTAACACCCAGCTCCGGGACCACTGGCCCCCTAAAGCCCAGCTGCAGGGACCACAGGCCCCCTAAAGCCTAACATCGGTTTCACAGGCCGCCTAACGCCTACCATCGGGACCTCAGTACCCCTAACGCCCAGCTCCGGGGACCACAGGCCCCCTAACGCCCAGCTACGAGTTCTCAGGTCCCCTAACGCCTACCATCGGGTCCACAGGCCCCCTACCGCCCATCTCGGGGTCCAGGGGACCCCTGACGCCCAGCTCCGGGGACCACAGGCCCCCTAACGCCCAGCTCCGGGGATCACATGCACCCTAACGCCTACCATAGGGTCCAAAGGCCCCCTAACGCCCAGCTCCGGATCCACAGGGCCCCTAACGCCCAGTTCCGGGGAACACAGGCCCCCTAACGCTTACCATCGGGTCCACAGGCCCCCTAACGCCCAGCTCTGGGTCCTCAGGCCCCCTAACGCCCAGCTCCGGGTCCACGGGCGCCCTAATGACCAGCGCTGGGAGCACGGAACCAGTAACGCCCACCATAGGGTCCACAGACCCCCTAACGCCCAGCTCCGGGTCCTCCGGCCCCCTAACGCCCAGCTACCGAGACAACAGGCCCCCTAACGCCCAGCTCCGGAGACCACAGGCCCCTAACACCCACCATCGGGTCCACAGGCCCCCTAACGCTAAGCTCCGGGGACCTCAGGCCCCCTAACGCCCAGCTCCGGGGACCTCAGGCCCCCTAACGACTGCCATCGGGTCCATAGGAACCCTAACGCCCAGCTTCGAGTCCACAGGCCCGCTAACGCCCAGCTCCGGAGACCGCAGGCCCCCTAACGCCCAGCTCCGGGGACCACAGGCACCCTAACACCCACCATCGGGTCCACAGGCCCCCTAACGCACAGCTGCGGATCCTCACGCCCACTAACGCCCACCATCTGGTCCACAGGACCCCTAACGCCCAGCTCCGGTTACCTCAGGCCTCCTAACGCCCAGCTGCGGGTCCACAGGCCCCCTAACGACCAGCTCCGGGTCCACAGGCCCCCTAACGCCCACCATCGCGTCCACAGGCCCTCTATCGCCCATCTCCGGGTCCACGGGCCCCCTAACGACCAGCTCGCGGTCCACGGGCCCCCTAACGCCTAGCTCCGGGTCCTCAGCCCCCAAAACGACTACCATCCGGTCCACAGGACCACTAACGCCCAGCTCCGGGTCCACAGGACCCCTAACGCCCAGCCCAGGGAACACAGGACCGCTAACGGCAAGAACGGGGACCACAGACCCCCTAACGCCCAGCTCCGGGGACCACAAGCCCCCTAACGCCTACCATCAGAATCACAGGCTCCCTAACGCCCAGCTCCGGGGACCACAGGCCCCCTAACGCCTACCATCGGGTCCACAGGCCCCATAACGCCCAGCTCCGGGGCCTCAGGCCCCCTAACGCCCACCATCGGGTCCACAGGCCACCTAACGCCCAGCTCCGGGGACCTCAGGACTCCTAACGCCTACGATCGGGTCCACAGGCCCCTTAGCGCCCAGCTCCGTGGACCTCAGGCCCCCTAACGCCCACCTTCGGGTCCTCAGGCCCCCTTACGGCCAGCCAGGGGACCACAGGCCCCCTAACGCCTACAATGGGGACCACAGGCCCCGTAACGCCAACCATCGCGTCCACAGGCCCCCTAACGACGATCTCCGGGTCCACGGGCCCCCTAACGACGAGCTCGGGGTCCACGGGCCCCCTAACGCCTAGCTCCGGGTCCTCAGCCCCCAAACGCCTACCACCGGGCCCACAGGACCCCTAACGCCCAGCTCCGGGTCCACAGGACCCCTAACGCCCAGCCCAGGGAACACAAGACCGCTAACGCCAAGAAAGGGGATCACAGGCCCCCTAACGCCCAGCTCCGGGTCCAAAGGAGCCCTAACGCTTACCATCGGGCCCACAGGCCCCCTAACGCAAAGCTCCGGGTCCTGAGGAGCCCTAACGCCTACCATCGGGCCCACAGGCCCCCTAACGCCCAGCTCCGGGTCCACAGGACCCCTAACGTCCAGCTCCGGGGATCACATGTACCCTAACGCCTACCATAGGGTCCACAGGCCCCCTAACGCCCAGCTCCGGATCCACAGGCTCCCTAACGACCAGCTCAGGGTAAACAGACCCGTAACGACCAGCTCCGGGTTCACAGGCCCCACAACGCATACCATCGATTCCACGGGTCCCCTAACGCCCAGCTCCGGGGCCCACAGGCCCCCTAACGCCCAGCTCCGGGTACTCAGGCCCCCTAAGGCCTGCCATCGAGTCCACAGGCCCCCTAACGCCCAGCCTGGGGACCACAGGCCGCCTAACGCCTACCATCGGGACCTCAGGCCCCCTAACGCCCAGCTCCGGGGACCACAGGCCCCCTAAGGCCCAGCTACGAGTTCTCAGGTCCCCTAACGCCTACCATCGGGTCCACAGGCCCCCTACCGCCCATCTCGGGGAACAGAGGACCCCTGACGCCCAGCTCCGGGGACCACAGGCCCCCTAACGCCCAGCTCCGAGGATCACATGCACCCTAACGCCTACCATAGGGTCCAAAGGCCCCCTAACGCCCAGCTCCGGATCCACAGGGCCCCTAACGCCCAGCTCCGGGGAACACAGGCCCCCTAACGCTTACCATCGGGTCCACAGGCCCCCTAACGCCCAGCTCTGGGTCCTCAGGCCCCCTAACGCCCAGCTCCGGGTCCACGGGCCCCCTAATGACCAGCGCTGGGAGCACGGAACCAGTAACGCCCACCATCGGGTCCACAGGCCCCCTAACGCCCAGCTCCGGAGACCACAGGCCCCTTAATACCCACCATCCGGTCCACAGACCCCCTAACCTCCAGCTCCGGGGACCACAGGCTCCCTAACGCATACCATCGGTCCACAGCCCCCCTAACGCCCAGCTCCGGGGACCTCAGGCCCCCTAACGCCTGCCATCGGGTCCACAGGCACCCTAACGCCCACCATCGGGTCCACAGGCTACCTAACGCCCAGCTCCGGGGACCTCAGGTCTCCTAACGTCCAGCTCCGGGGACCTCAGGCCCCCTAACGCCCTGCTCCGGGGACCTCAGGCCCCCTAACGCCCACCATCGGGTCCACAGGCCCCCTGACGCCCAGCTCCGGGACCTCAGGCCCCCTAACGCACATCATCGGGTCCAAAGGCCCCTAACGCCCAGATCCAGGGCCCACAGGCCCCCTAACGCCTAGCATTGGGTTAACAGGCCCCCTAATGCCCACCTCCGGGTCCACAGGCCCTCTAACGCTCAGCTCCGGGGACTACAGGCCCCCTAACGCCTACCATCCGGTCCACAGACCCCCTAACACCCAGCTCCGGGACCACTGGCCCCCTAACGCCCAGCTCCAGGGACCACAGGCCCCCTAAAGCCTAACATCGCTTTCACAGGCCCCTTAACGCCCAGCTCCGGGGACCACAGGCCCCTTAACGCCAACCATCGGGTCCACAGGCGCAATAACGCTCAGCTCCAGGGACCAAAGGAACCCTAACGCCCACCATCGGGTCCACTCTACCCCTAACGCCCAGCTCCGGGGACCTCAGGCCCCCTAGCGCCCAGCTCCGTGTCCACAGGCCCCCTAACTCTCAGCTCCGGGGACCACAGGCCCCCTAACGCCTACCATGAGGTCCAAAGGCACCCTAACGTCCACAATCGGGTACACAGGCACCCTCACGCCGCCTCCGGGGACCTCAGGACCCCTAACGCCCACCATCGGGTCCAAAAGCTCCCTAACACCCAGCTCCGGGTCCTCAGGCCCCCTACCGGCCAGCTCCGGGTCCACAGGCCGCCTAACGCCCAGCTCCGGGGATCTGAGGCCCCTAACACCTACCATCGGGTCCACAGGCCCCCTAACGCCCAGCTCCGGGGAGCACAGGCCCCCTAACACCCACCATCGGGTCCACAGTCCCCCTTACGCCTACCATCGGGTCCAGAGGCCCCCTAACACCCACCATCGGGTTCACAGGCCCCCTAACGCCCAGCTCCGGGGACCACAGGCCCTCTAACGCCTACAATGGGGTCAACAGGCCCCCTAACGCCCAGCTCCGGGGACCACAGGCCCTCTAACGCCTACCATCGGGTCCACAGGCCCCCTAACGCCCAGGTCCGGGGACATCAGGCCTCCTAACGCCCATCATCGTGTCCACAGGCTCCCTAAAGCCTTCCATCGGGTCTACAGGCCCCCTAACGCCCAGCTCCTGGTCCACAGGCCCCCTAACGCCCAGCTCCGGAGACCACAGGCCCCCTAACGCCCACCATCGGGTCCACAGGCCCCCTAACGCCCAGCTCCGGGGACCTCAGGCCTCCTAACGCCCAGCTCCGAGTCCACAGGCCCCCTAACGACCAGCTCCGGGACCACAGGCCCCCTAACGCCCAGCTCCGGGTCCTCAGGACCCCTAACGCCCACCATCGGGTCCACAGGCCCCCTAACGCCCTGCTCCGGGTCATCAGGCTCCCTAACGCCTGCCATCGGGTCCATAGGAACTCTAACGCCCAGCTCCGGGTCCACAGGCCCCCTAACGCCCAGCTCCGGATACCACAGGCCCCCTAACACCCACCATCGGGTCTACAGGCCCCCTAACTTCCAGCTCCAGGGTACACAGGCTCCCTAACGCCTACCATCGGTCCACAGGCCCCCTAACGCCCAGCTCCAGGGACCTCAGGCCCCCTGACGCCCAGCTCCAGGGACCTCAGGCCCCCTAACGCCTGCTATCGGGTCCATAGGAACCCTAACGCCCAGCTCCGGAGACCGCAGGACCCCTAACGCCCAGCTCCGAGGACCACAGGCACCCTAACACCCACCATCGGGTCCACAGGCCCCCTAACCTCCAGCTCCGGGGTCCACACGCCCCCTAACCCCCACCATCGGGTCCACAGGCCCCCTAACGCCCTGCGCCGGGGACCTCAGGCCTCCTAACGCCCAGCTCCGGGGACCTCAGGCCCCCTAACGCCCTACCCCGGGGACCTCAGGCCCCCTAACGCCCTACTCCGGGGACCTCAGGCCCCCTAACGCCCAGCTCTTGGTCCGCCAGCCCACTAACACCCACCATCGGATCCACAGGCCCCCTAACGCCCAGCTCCGGGGACCACAGGCACCCTAACACCCACCATCGGGTCCACAGGCCCCCTAACCTCCAGCTCCGGAGTCCACACGCCCCCTAACGCCCACCATCGGGTCCACAGGCCCCCTAACGCCCTGCGCCGGGGACCTCAGGCCTCCTAACGCCCAGCTCCGGGGACATCAGGCCCCCTAACGCCCTGCTCCGGGACCTCAGGCCCCCTAACGCCCTGCTCCGGGGACCTCAGGCCCCCTAACGCCCAGCTCTTGGTCCGCCAGCCCCCTAACACCCACCATCGGATCCACAGGCCCCCTAACGCCCAGCTCCGGGGACCTCAGGCCCCCTAACGCCCACCATCGGGTCCACAGGCCCCCTAACGCCCACCATCGGGTCCACAGGCCCCCTAACGCACATCATCGGGTCCAAAGGCCCCTAACGCCCAGCTCCGGGGACCACAGGACCCCTAACGCCTACCATAGGTCCACAGGCCCCCTAACGCCCACCTCCTGGAACCTCAGGCATCCTAACGCACAGCTGCGGATCCTAAGGCCCACTAACGCCCACCATCGGCTTCACAGCCCCCTAACGCACAGCTCCGGTGACCTCAGGCCTCCTAACGCCCAGCTCCGGGTCCACAGGCCCCCTAACGCCCAGCTCCGGGTCCACAGGCCCCCTAACGCCCAGCTCCGGGACCACAGGCAACCTAACGCCTGCCATCGGGTCCATAGGAACCCTAACGCCCAGCTCCGGGTCCACAGGCCCCCTAACGCCCAGCTCTGGAGACCACAGGCCCCCTAACACCCACCATCGGGTCCACAGGCCCCCTAACCTCCAGCTCCGGGGTCCACAGGCCCCCTAACGTCTACCATCGGTTTCACAGGCCCCCTAACGCCCAGCTCCGGAGACCCCAGGCCCCTTAACGCCAACCATCGTGTCCAAAGGCCCAATAACGCCCAGCTCCACGGCCCAAAGACCCCCTAACGCCTACCATCGGGTCCTCAGGCCCCCTAACGCCCAGCTCCGGGGACCTCAGGCCCCCTAACGCTCAGCTCCGGGGACCTCAGGCCCCCTAACGCCTGCCATCGGGTCCATAGGAACCTTAACGCCCATGTCCGGGTCCACAGGCCACCTAACGCCCAGCTCCGGAGACCGCAGGCCCCCTAACGACCAGCTCCGGGGACCAGAGGCACCCTAACACCCACCATCGGGTCCACAGGCCCCCTAACCTCCAGCTCCGGGGTCCACAGGCCCCCTAACGCCCACCATCGGGTCCACAGGCCCCCTAACGCCCAGCTCCGGGGACCTCAGGCCTCCTAACGCCCAGTTCCGAGTCCACATGCCCCCTAACGACCAGCTCCGGGACCACAGGCCCCCTAACGCCCAGCTCCGGGTCCTCAGGACCCCTAACGCCCACCATCGGGTCCACAGGCACCCTAACACCCTGCTCCGGGGACCTCAGGCCCCCTAACGCCCTGCTACGGGGACCTCAGGCCCCCTAACGCCCTGCTCCGGGGACCTCAGGCCACCTAACGCCCAGCTCTTGGTCCGCCAGCCCCCTAACACCCACCATCGGATCCACAGGCCCCTTAACACCCAGCTCCGGGGACCTCAGCCCCCTAACGCCCACCATCGGGTCCACAGGCCCCCTGACGCCAAGCTCCGGGACCTCAGGCCCCCTAACGCATATCATCGGGTCCAAAGGCCCCTAACGCCCAGCTCCGGTGCCCACAGGCCTCCTAACGATGAGCTCCGGGGACTACAGGCCCCCTAACGCCTACCATCCGGTCCACAGACCCCCTAACACCCAGCTCCGGGACCACTGGCCCCCTAACGCCCAGCTGCAGTGGACCACAGGCCCCCTAAAGCGTAACATCGGTTTCACGGCCGCCTAACGCCTACCATCGGGACCTCAGGCCCCCTAAACGCCCAGCTCCGGGGACCACAGGCCCCCTAACGCTCAGCTACGCGTTCTCAGGCCCCTAACGCCTACCTTCGGGTCACAGGCCCCCTAACCGCCCATCTCGGGGTCCAGGGGGACCCCTGACGCCCAGCTCCGGGGATCACATGCACCCTAACGCCTACATAGGGTCCAAAGGCCCCCTAACGCCCAGCTCCGGATCCACAGGGGCCCCTAACGCCCCAGGTCCGGGACCACTGGCCCCCCTAACGCCCAGCTGCAGGGACCATAGGCCCCCTAAAGCCCTAACATCGCTTTCACAGGCCCCCTAACGCCCAGCTACGAGTTCTCAGGTCCCCTAACGCCTACCATCGGGTCCACAGGCCCCCTAACGCCCAGGTCCCGGGGACATCAGGCCTCCTAACGCCCATCATCGTGTCCACAGGCTCCCTAAAGCCTTTCCATCGGGTCTACAGGCCCCCTGACGCCCAGCTCCGGGTCCACAGGCCCCCTAACGCCCAGCTCCGGAGAACCACAGGCCCCCTAACGCCTACATCGGGTCCACAGGCCCCCTAACGCCCAGCTCCGGGGGACCTCAGGCCTCCTAACGCCCAGCTCCGAGTCCACAGGCCCCCTAACGACTAGCTCCGGGACAACAGGCCCCCTAACGCCCAGCTCCGGGTCCTCAGGACCCCTAACGCCCCCTCATCGGGGTCCACAGGCCCCCTACGACGCCCTGCTCCGGGGACCTCCTCAGGCCCCCTAACGCCCTGCTCCGGGTCATCAGGCTCCCTAACGCCTGCCAGTCGTGGTCCCATAGGAACCCTAACGCCCAGCTTCCGGGTCCACAGGCCCCCTAACGCCCAGCTCCGGAGACCACAGGCCCCCTAAAACCCACCATCGGGTCTACAGGCCCCCTAATCTCCAGCTCCAGGGTCCACAGGCTCCCTAACGCCTACCATCGGTTTCACAGGCCCCCTAACGCCCAGCTCCGGAGACCCAAGGCCCCTTAACGCCAACCATCGTATCCAAAGGGCCCAATAACGCCCAGCTCCACGGCCCAAAGACCCCCTAACGGCTACCATCCGGGTCCTCAGGCCCCCTAAACGCCCAGCTCCGGGGACCTCAGGCCCCCTAACGCCTGCCATCGGGTCCATAGGAACCCTAACGCCCAGCTCCGGGTCCACAGGCCACCTAACGCCCATCTCCGGAGACCGCAGGACCCCTAACGACATCTCCGGGGGAACCTCAGGGCCTCCTAACGCCCACCATCGGGTCCACAGGCCCCCTAACCGCCCAGATCCGGGGACCTCAGGCCTCCTAACGCCCAGATCCGAGTCCACAGGCCCCCTAACGAACCAGCTCACGGGACCACAGGCCCCCTAACGCCCAGCTCCGGGGTCCTCAGGACCCCTAACGCCACACCATCGGGACCACAGCACCCAAACACCCTGCTCCGGGGGACCCTCAGGCCCCCTAACGCCCTGCTCGGGGATCTCAGGTCACCCTAACGCCTGCCATCAGGTCCATAGGAACCCTAACGCCCAGCTTCCGGGTCCACAGGCCCCCTAACGCCCATGCTACGGAGACCACAGGCCCCCTAACGGCCCAGCTCCGTAGACCACAGGCCCCTACACGCCCCGCCATCGGGGGTCCACAGGGGCCCACCTAAACTCCAGCTCCGGGGTCCACAGGCTCCCTAACGCCTACCATCGGTCCACAGGCCCCCTAACGCCCAGCTCCAGGGACCCTCAGGCCCCCTGACGCCCAGCTACTGGGACCTCAGGCCCCCTAACGCCTGCTATCGGGTCCATAGGAACCCTAACGCCCAGATCCGGGTCCACAGGCCCGCTAACGCCCAGCTCCGGAAACCGATGGCCCCCTAACCGCCCAGGTCCGGGGGACCACAGGCACCCTTAACCGCCCACCATCGGGTCCACAGGCCCCCTAACGCCCTGCGCCGGGGACCTCAGGCCCCCTAACGCCCTGCTCCGGGGACCTCAGCCCCCTAACGCCCAGCTCTTGGTCCGACAGCCCCCTAACACCCACCATCTGATCCACAGTGCCCACTAACGTCGCCCCAGCTCCGGGGACCTCAGGCCCCCTAACGCCCACCATCGGGTCCACAGGACCCCTGACGCCCCAG
The DNA here is from genome assembly GCA_026122505.1 of Aldabrachelys gigantea. Lineage (NCBI taxonomy): Eukaryota > Metazoa > Chordata > Testudines > Testudinidae > Aldabrachelys > Aldabrachelys gigantea. The sequence goes on from JALNIE010000112.1 coordinate 55,642, forward strand.
CTCCGGGACCTCAGGCCCCCTAACGCACATCATCGGGTCCAAAGGTCCCTAACGCCCCAGCTCCGGTCCCACAGGCCCCCTAACGCCTAGCATCGGGTGTTCACAGGCACCCCCTAACGGCCCAGCTCCGGGTCCACAGGGCCCTCTAACGCTCAGCTCCGGGGACTACAGGCCACCTAACGCCTACCATCCGGTCCACAGACCCCCTAACAACCCGAGCTCCGGGACCAACTGGCCCCCCTAACGCCCAGCTGCAGGGACCACAGGCCCCTAAGAGCCTAACATCGGTTTCACAGGCCGCCTAACGCCTACCATCGGGGGACCATCACGCCCCCTAACCGCCCAGCTCCGGGGACCACAGGCCCCCTAACGCCCAGCTACGAGTCTCAGGTCCCCTAACGCCTACCATCGGGTCCACAGGCCCCCTAACGCCCAGGTCCGGGGACATCAGCCCTCCTAACGGACATCATCGGGTCCACAGGCTCCCTAAAGGCCTTCATCGGGTCTACAGGCCCCCTAACGCCCAGCTCCGGGTCCACAGGCCCCCTAACGCCCAGCTCCGGAGACCACAGGCCCCCTAACGGCCCAGCTCCGGAGACCACAGGCCCCCTACTACACGCCTACCATCGGGTCCACAGGCCCCCTAACGCCCAGCTCCGGGGACCTCAGGGCCTCCTAACGCCCCAGCTCCGAGTCCACAGGCCCCCCTAACGACCAGCTCCGGGACCACAGGCCCGTAACGCCCCAGCTCCGGGTCCTCTTGACCCTAAACGCCCACCATCGGTCCCCAGGCCCCCTAACGCCCTGCTCCCGGGGACCTCAGGCCCCCCTAACGCCCTGCTCCGGGTCCATCAGGCTCCCTAACGCCTGCCATCGGGACCATAGGAACCCTAACGCCCAGCTCCGGGTCCACAGGGCCCCCTAACGCCCAGCTCCGGAGACCACAGGACCCCTAAAACCCACCATCGGGTCTACAGCCCCCTAACCTACCAGCTCCAGGGTCCACAGGCTCCACTATCGCCTACCATCGGTCCACAGGCCCCCTAACGCCCAGCTCCAGGGACCTCAGGCCCCCTGACGCCCAGCTCCATGGGACCTCAGGCCCCCTAACGCCTGCTATCGGGTCCATAGGAACCCTTAACGCCCAGCTCCCGGAGACCGCAGGACCCCTAAACGCCCTGCTCCGGGGACCACAGGCACCCTAACACACCACCATCGGGTCCACAGGCCCCCAATCCTCCAGCTCCGGGGTCCATACGCCCCCAAACGCCCACCATCGGGTCCCACAGGCCCCCTAAAGCCCTGCGCCGGGGACCTCAGGCCTCCTAACGCCCAGCTCCGGGGACCGTCAGGCCCCTAACCCCCTACTCCGGGTGACCCACAGGCCCCCTAAACCTGCCCAACTCTTGGTCCGCCATGCCCCCTAACACCCACCATCGGATCAACAGGGCCCCCTAACGCCCAGCTCCGGGGACCACAAGGCAACCCTACAACCCACCATCGGGTCCACATGCCCCCTAACCTCCAGCTCCGGGGTCCACAAGCCCCGTAACGCCCACCATCGGGTCCACAGGCCCCCTAACGCCCTGCGCCGGGGACCTCAGGCCTCCTAACGCCCTGCTGCCGGGGACCTCAGGGCCCCCTAACGCCCTGCTCTGGGGACCTCAGGCCCCCTAACACCCAGCTCTTGGTCCGCCATGCCCCCTAACACCCACCATCGGATCCACAGGCCCCCTAACGCCCAGCTCCGGGGACCTCAGGCCCCCTAACGCCCACCATCGGGTCCACAGGCCCCCTAACGCCCACCATCGGGTCCAAAGGCCCCTAAGCCCAGCTCCGGGGGACCAAAGGACCCCTAACGTCTACCATCGGTCCACAGGCCCCCTAACGCCCACCTCCTGGAACCTCAGGCATCCTAACCGCACAGCTGCGGATCTTTAAGTCCCACTAACGCCCACAATCGGCTTCACAGCCCCCACTAACGCACAGCTCCGTAGACCTCAGGCCTCCTAACGCCCAGCTCCGGGTCCACAGGCCCCCTAACGCCCAGCTCCGGGACCACAGGCCCCCTAACCGCCTGCCATCTGGGGTCCATAGGAACCCTAACGCCGAGCTACGGGGTCCACAGGCCCCCTAACGCCCAGCTAACGGAGACCACAGGCCCCCTAACGCCCAGCTCCGGAGACCACAGGCCCCCCTAACACCCACCATCGGGTCCACCGGCCCCCTAACCTCCAGCTCCGGGGTCCACAGGCCCCCTAACGTCTACCATACGGTTTCACAGGCCCCCTAACGCCCAGCTCCGGAGACCCCAGGCCCCTTATCGCCAACAGCATCGTGGTCCAAAGGCGCAATAACGCCCAGCTCCACGGCCCAAAGACCCCCTAAACGCCTACCATCGGGTCCTCAGGCCCCCTAACGCCCAGCTCCGGGGACCTCAGGCCCCCTAACGCCTGCCATCGGGTCCATAGGAACCCTAAATGCCCAGCTCCGGGTCCACAGGCCACCTAACGCCCAGCTCCGGAGACCGCAGAGCCCCCTAACGACCAGCTCCGGGGACCAGAGGCACTCCTAACACCCACCATCGTGTCCACAGGCCCCTAACCTCTAGCTCCCGGGGCGTCCACAGGCCCCCTAACGCCCACCATCGGGTCCACAGGGCCCCGCATAACGGCCCAGCTCCGGGGACCTCAGGCCTCCTAACGCCCAAGCTCCGAGTCCACAGGCCCCCTAACGACCAGCTCCGGGACCACAGGCCCCCTAACGGCCCAAGCTCCGGGTCCTCAGGACCCCTAACGAGCCCACCATCGGGTCCACAGGCACCCTAACAACCTGCTCCGGGGACCTCAGGCCCCCTAAACGCCCTGCTCCGGGGATCACAGGCTCCCTAACGCCTGCCATCTCGGGTCCGTAGGAACCCAAACGCCCAGCTCCGGGACCACAGGCCCCCTAACGCCCAGCACGGAGACCACAGGCCCCCTAACGCCCAGCTCGGAGACCACAGGCCCCCTAACGCCCACCATCGGGTCCACAGGCCCCCTAAACTCCAGCTCCGGGGTCCCACAGGCTCCCTAACGCCTACCATCGGTCCACAGGGGCCCCCTAACGCCCAGCGCCAGGGACCTCAGGCCCCCTGACGCCCAGCTCCGGGGACCTCAGGCCCCCTAACGCCTGCTATCTGGTCCATAGGAAACCCTAACTCCCAGATCCGGGTCCACAGGCCCGCTAACTGCCCAGCTCCGAAACCGCAGGCCCCCTAACGCCCAGGTCCGTGGACCACAGGCACCCTAACACCCACCATCGGGTCCACAGGCCCCCTAAACCCAGCTCGGGGTCCACACGCCCCCTAACGCCCACCATCGGGTCCACAGGCCCCCTAACGCCCTGCGCCGGGGACCTCAGGCCCCTAACGCCCTGCTCCCCGGGGACGTCAGGAACCCTAACGCCCAGCTCTTGGTCCCGCCAGCCCCCTAACACCCACCATCGGGTCCAAAGGTCCCTAACGCCCAGCATCCGGGGGCCCAAAGGCCCCCTAAACGCCTAGCATCGGGTTCACAGGCCCCCTACGCCCAGCTCAGGGTCCACAGGCCCTCTAACGCTCAGTCTCCGGGGACTACAGGCCACCTAACGCCTACCATCCCGGTCCACAGACCCCCTAACACCCAGCTCCGGGAGCCACTGGCCCCCTAACCAGCCCAGCTGCAGGGACCACAGGCCCCTAAAGCCTAACATATCGGTTTCACTCAGGCCGCGCCTAACGCCTACCATCGGGACCTCAGGCCCCCTAACGCCCAGCTCCGGGAACCACAGGCCCCCTAACGACCAGCTACGAGTTTCTAAGGTCCCCTAACGCCTACCATGCGGGGTCCACAGGCCCCCTACCGCCCATCTCGGGGTCCAGGGGATCCCTGACGTGCCCCAGCTCCGGGGACCACAGGCCCCCTAACGCCCAGCTCCGGGGATCACATGCACCCTAACGCCTTATCCATAGGGTCCAAAGGCCCCCTGTCGCCCAGCTCCGTTAGCCACAGGGCCCCTAATGCCCAAGCTCCGGGGGAACACAGGGCCACCCTAACGATAACCATCGGGTCCACAGGGCCCCCTAACGCCCCAGCTCCGGGGACCACAGGCCCCCTAACACCAGCTTCGAGTTCTCAGGTCCCCTATATCGCCCTACCATCGGGTCCACTGGCCTCCCACCGTTGACGCACCCCCATCTCGGGTACCAGGGGACCCCTGACGCCCAGCTCAGGGGACCACAGGCCCCCTATCGCCCACCTCCGGGGAATCTCCTGCACCACTAACGCCTACCATAGGGTCCAAAGGCCCCCTACGCCCAGCTCCGGATCCACTAGGCCTACCCTAACGCCCAGCTCCGGAGACATCGCGCAGGGCCCCCTATCGACCAGCTCCGGGGACTGAGAGGCAACCTATCACCCCACCATCGTGTCCCACAGGCGGGTCCCCTAACCTCCAGCTCCGGGGTCCACAGGCCCCCTAACGCCCGACCTACGGGTCACATGGGCCCCCTAACGCCCAGCTCCCGGGGACCCTCAGGCCTCCATACCGCCCAGCATCCCGGGGACCACAGGCCCCCTAGGCCCCGCTACGAGTTCTCGAGTCCCCTAACAGCCTACCATCGGTGTCCACAGGCCCCCTACCGCACGATCTCCGGGTCCTCAGGACCCCCTATCGCCCACCAATCGTGTCCACAGGCACCCCTACCGCCCTGCTCCGGGGACCTCAATGCCTCCCCTAACGCCCTGCTCCTGGGACCTCAGGCTCCCTCACGCCTGCCATCGGGGCCATAGGGATCCCTACCGCCCAGCCCCGGGGACCTCAGGCCCCTACAACTGCCGACCCTGCTCCAGGGAGACCTCAGGCCCCCTAACGCCCAGCTCTAGGTCCGCCAGCCCCCTAACACCCACCCATCGGATCCTCTGGCCCCCTAACGCCCAGCTCCGGGATCCTCCTGGCCCTCCTAACTGACCCCCACCATCGGAGTCCAAAGGCCCCCTTACGCCCTGCTCCGGGACCTCAGGCCCCCTAACGCACATCAATCGGGTCCAAAGGCCCTCCTAACGCCCAGCTCCGGGGACCCACAAGGCCCCCCTACGATCAGCTCCGGGACTACAGGCCCCCTAACAGCCATCCAGACCGGTCCACCAGACCCCTAACAAACCCAGCTCCGGGACCACTGGCCCCCCTAACGCCCTGCCTGCAGGGACCAGCAGAGCCCCCTAAAGCATAACACGGTTTCACAGGCCGCCTAACGCCTACCATCGGGACTTCCAGGCCCCCTAACGCCCAGCTCCCGGGGACCACAGGCCCCTAAGGCCCAGCTACGAGTATCTCAGGTCCCCTAACGCCTACCATCCGGGATCCCCAGGCCCCTACCTCCCGCCGATCTCGAGGGATGACCAGGGGACCCCTGGACGCCCAGCCTCCGGGGATCACAATGCACCCTAACGCCCTACCATAGGGTCCCAAGGCCCCCCCCTAACGCCCTGCTCCGGATCCACAGGGGCCCCTAACTAGCCCGCTCCGGGGAACACAGGTCCCCTAATCGCTTACCATCGGGTCTACAGGCCCCCTTACGCCCAGCTCAGTGGACCACTGGCCCCCTAACGCCCATACTGCAGGGGACCCACATGGCCCCTAAAGCCTAACAATCGCTATCTCCCACAGGCCCCCTAACGCCCTAGCTCCGGGGACAACAGGCCCCTTAAAACGCCAACCATCGGGTCCACAGGACCCAATAATCGCCCAGCTCCAGGGACCAAAAGGCCCCCTAACCCGAACATTCGGGCTCCTACTGAGCCCCCTTAACGCTCAGCTGCGGATCCTCACGCCCACTAACCGCCCACCATCGGGCTCCAAGGTCCCCTAACGCCCAGCTCCGGTACCCTCAGGCCTCCTAACGCCCAGCTTGGCGGGTCCCATCAGGACCCCTAGACGACCAGCTCCGGGTCCCACAGGCCCCCTATCGCCCCCACCATCGCGCGTCCACATGCGCCCCCAATCGCCCATCTCCGGGGCCTCGGCCCCCTAACGACCATGCTCGCGGTCCACGGGCCCCCTAACGCCTAAGCTCCGGGATCCTCAGCCCCTCAAAACGCCTACTCATCCGGTCCACAGGAACCCATCTAACGCCCAGCTCCGGGTCAACAGGACCCCTAACCCGCCGTACCATCAGAATCACATGCTCCCTAACGGGCCAGCTCCGGGGACCACAGGCCCCCTAACGCCCTACCCATCAGAATCACAGGCTCCCTTACGCCACTGACTCGGGGACCACAGGCCCCCTACCGCCTACCATCGGGTCCACAGGCCCCATAAACGCCCAGCTCCGGGGCCCTCAGGCCCCCTAACGCCCCGCACCGGGGCCTCAGGCCCCCTAACGCCACAGCTCCGGGGACCTCAAGGAAATCCTAAACGCCTACGATCGGGTCCACAGGCCCCTTAGCGCCCAGCTCCGTGGACATCAGGCCCCCTAACGCCCCACCGATCGGGTCCTCAGGCCCCCTAACGGGCCAGCCAGGGGGACCACAGGCCCCCCTAAACGCCTACAATGGGGGACCTCAGGCCCCCTAACGCCAACCCATCTCTGCGGTCCACAGGCCCCCTAACGACGATCTCCCGGTCCACGGGCCCCCTAATCGACGAGCTCGGGGTCCACGGGCCCCCTAACGCCTAGCTCCGGGTCCTCAGCCCCCAATCGCCTCCCATCGGGCCCACTGGACCCCTATCGCCCCAGCTCCGGGAGTCCACAGGACCCCTAACTCCCAGCCCAGGGAACACACAACCCCTAAGACGCTACTACGCAAGAAATGGGGATTCACATGCCCCCTACGCCCAGCTCCGGGTCCAAAGGAGCCCCTATACGCCTACCATCGGGCCCACAGGCCCCCCTAACCAACGCATAAGCTCTGGGGTCCTCAGGAGCCCTAACGCCTACCATCGGGGCCAACAGGCCCCCTATCGCCCTGCTCCTGGGTCCACAGGACCCCTAACGTCCAGCTCCCGGGGATCACATGCTCCCAATCGCCCTACCATAGGGTCCTCAGGCCCCCTATCGCCCAGCTCCGGATCCACTGGCTCCCTAATGTCCTAGTCTCCGGGTAAACAGACCCGTAACCCGACCAGCTCCGGGTTCACAGGCCCCACATCGCATACCAGCGAATCCACAGGCCCCCTACCCCAGTCTGGGGCCCATGAGGCCCCCCTAACGCCCAGCTCCCGGGTAACTAAGTCCCCCTATCGACTGCCATCGGGTCCACAGGCCCCCTAACGCCCAGCCTGGGGACCACAAGGCCCCCTACACGCCTACCATCGGGACGTCAGGCCCACCCCTAACGCCCAGCTCCGGGGACCCCACCACAGGCCCCCCTAAGGCCCAGCTACGAGTATCTCAGGTCCCCTTACGCCTACCAACCCGGCTCCCTCCAGGCCCCCATACCGCACCTCCCATCTCGGGGTACCAGAGGATCCCCTGACCGCCCAGCACTCCGGGAACCTACTTGGCCCCCTAACGCCCAGCTCCGAGGATCACATTGCACCCTATCGCCTACCATAGGGTCCAAAGGCCCTCTACGCCAGCTCTGGGTCCTCAGGCCCCCTTACGCCCAGCTCCGGGTCCACGGGGCCCCCTAATGACCAGCGCTGGGCCACGGAACCAGTAACGCCCACCATCGGGTCCACAGTCCCCCTAACGCCCCAGCTACCGGGTTCCCTCCGGCCCCCCTAAGCCCAGCTACCTGAGACCAACAGGCCCCCTAACGCCCCGCTCCTGGAGACCACAGGGGGGCCCCTCCTTAACACCACACCATCCGGTCCACAGATCCCTGACCTCCAGCTCCGGGGACCTACAGAGCTCCCCTAACGCAATACCATCGGTCACAGCCCCCCTATCGCCCAGCTCCCGGGGACCTCAGGCCCCCTAACGCCTTGCCAATCTGGGTCCATTAGGAACCCTAACGCCCAGCTTCGGGTCCACAAGGCCACCTAACCGCCCAGCTCCGGAGACCGCAGGCCCCCTAACCCCAGCACCCGTGGGACCACAGGCACCCATAATTGCCCTCCATCGGGTCCAACAGCAGGCTCCCTAACGCCCAGCTACCGGGGTCCCTCAGGTCTCCTATCGGCCAGCTCCGGGGGACCTCTCAGGCCCCCTAACGCCCTGCTCCGGGGACCTATGGCCCCCTAACGCCCACCATCGGGTCCAATGGCCCCCTGACGCTCAGCTCCGGGACCCTCAGGCCCCCGCTATCGCACATCATCGGGTCCACAGGCCCCGATCGACCCCAGCTCCGGGGGCCCACAGGCCCCCTAACGCCTAGCATTTGGGGTTCACCTGGCCCCCTAACGCAACGCCCACTCCGGGTCCACAGGCCCTCTATACGCTCAGCTCCCCGGGGACTACAGGCCCCCTAACGCCTACCATCCGGTCCACAGACCCCCTACCACCCAGCTCCGGGACCTCTGGCCCCCCTAACGCCCAGCTGCATGGGACCACAGGGCCCCCTAAGCCTAACATCGCTTTCCACAGGCCCCTAAACGCCCAGCTCCGGGGACCACAGGCCCCTTAACGCCTAACCATCCGGGTCCACAGGCCCAATAACGCTCAGCACTCAGGGACCAAAGGAACCCAAACGCCCACCATCACGGGTCCACTGGACCCCTAACCCGCCCAGCTCCGGGGACCATCAGGCCCCCCTAGCGCCCAGCTCCGAGTCCCACAGGCCCCCTAACTCCTCAAGCTCCGGGGACCACAGTGCCCCCTAACTCCTACCATGAGGTCTCAGATGTGCACCCTAACGTCACAATCCGGGTACACAGGCACCCTCACGCCGCCGTCTGGGAGACCTCAGGCCCCCTAACGCCCCCACCATCGGGTCCAAAAGCTCCCTATCGCCCAGCTCCGGGTCCCTCCAGGCCCCCTACCAACCCGCCCAGCCGGGTCCACACAGGGCCGCCTAACGCCCACGCTCCGGGGATCTGGGCCCCCTAACACCTACCATCGGGTCCACAGGCCCCCTCTACGCTCCCAGCTCCGGGGAGCACAAGGCCCCCCTAACACCCTCCATCGGGTACCACAGTCCCCCCTTACTCGCCTACCATCGGGTCCCAGAGGCCCCCCTACACACCCTCCATCGGGTCCAACAGGCCCCCTATCGCCCAGCTCCGGGGACCACAGCGCCTCTATACAACCGCCTACCATGGGTCAACAGGCCCCCTAACGCCCAGCATCCGGGGACCACAGGCCCTCTACTCAGCTACCATCGGGTCCACAGGCCCCCCTAAACGCCCAGGTCCGGGGACCTCGGGCCTCCTAACGCCCATCTATCGTGGCCACAGGTCCCCCCTAAAGCCTTCCATCGGCTTGTCTACACAGGCCCCCTAAACGCCCAGCTCCGGAGTCCACATGGCCCCCTAACGCCCAGCTCCGGAGACCACTGGCCCCTTAACGCTCACCATCGGGTCCTCAGGGCCCCCCTAACGCCCAGCTCCGGGGACCTCAGGCCTCCTAACGCCCAGCTCAGAGTCCATCAAGGCCCCCCAACGACCAAGCCCCTCCGGGACCACAGGCCCCTAACGCCCAATCTCCGGGTCCTCAGGACCCCTTACGCCCACCATCGGGGTCCACAGGCCCCCCTAACGCCCTGCTCCGGGGACCTACCAGGGCCCCCTAAAAGCCTAACATCGCTTTCCACAGGCCCCCCTAACCGCCCTGCTCCGGGTCATCAGGCTCCATAACAGCCTGCCTATCTCGGGTCCAAGGAACCCCATAACGTCCCAGCTCCGGGGTCCACTGGCCCCCTAACACGCCCAGCTCCCGGAGACCACAGGCCACCCTAACACCCACCTACCATCCGGGTCTAAGGCCCCCTAACCTCCAGCTCCCAGTGGTCCACAGGCTCCCTAACGCTACATACGGGATCCACAGGCCCCTCTAACCCGCCCAGCTCCAGGGACCTCAGGCCCCCTGCCGCCAAGCTCCAGGGACCCCTCAGGCCCCCTAACGCCTGCTATCGGGTCCCATAGGATCCCTAACGCCCAGCTCCAGAGTCTGCAGGCCCCCTAACGCCCAGGCTCCGGGGACCACAGGCCTCCCTAACACCCTCCATCCGGGTCCAACAGCAGCCCCCTACACCGCCCAGCTACGAGTTCTCAGGTCCCCTAACGCCTACCACACATCGGGTCCACTGGCCCCCTACCCCGCCACCCCCCGACCACCCCCCCGGCCCACACGGGGTCCATGGGAACCCCTGACGCCCAGCTCCGGGGACCACAGGCCCCCTACACGCCCAGCTCCGGGGATCACATGCACCCATAACGCCTACCATAGGGTCCAAATGCCCCCTAACCGCCCAGCTCCGGATCCTCAGGGGCCCCTACCGCCCAGCTCCGGGTAACACAGGGCCCCCTGACCAGCTTACCATCCGGGTCCACAGGCCCCCTAACGCCCAGCTCTGGGTCCTCTGGCCCCCCTAACGCCCAGCTCCGGGGATCCACGGGCCCCCTAATGACCAGCGCTGGGTAGCAGGAACCAGTAACGCCCACCATCCGGGTCCACAGACCCCCTAACGCCCAGGCTCCGGGTCCCTCCGGCCCCCTAACGTCCAGCTACCGAAGCCACAGGCCCCCTATACGCCAGCTCCGGAGACCACAGGCCCCTTAACACCCACCACCATCTGGGTCAACAGGCCTCCTTAACCTCCTGCCTCTGGGGACGACAGGGCTCCCTACGCATCTCCATCGGTCCACAGGCCCCCCTAACGCTCAGCTCCGGGAGGACCTCAGGGCCCCCTAACGCCAGCTCCGGGGACCTCACGCCCCCTAACGCCTGCCATCGGGTCCATAAGGAACCCTAAGCCCCATGCTCGAGTCCACAAGCCCGCTAACGCCCAGCTCCGGAGACCGCAGGCCCCCTTACGCCCAAGCTCCGGGGACCACAGGCACCCCTAACTACCCACCACGGGGTCCAACAGGCCCCCTAACCTCCAGCCTCCGGGGTCCACCACGCCCCCTAACGCCCACCATCGGGTCCATCAGGGCTCCCAAACGCCCAGACTCCGGGGACCCTCAGGGTCTCCGAATACGCCCAGCTTCGGGGGACCTAAGGCCCCTCGAACGCCCAGCTCTTGGTCCGCAAGCCCCCTAACACCCCACCATCGGATCCACAGGCCCCCATACACGCCCAGCCTCCCGGGGACCTCAGGCCCCCTCACGCCCACCCATCTGGGTCCACAGGCCCCCTGAGCCCCAAGCCTCGGGACCTCAGGCCCCTAACGCACATCATCGGTCCAAAGGCCCCGAAGCCCCAGCTCCGGGGCCCACAGAGCCCCCTAACACGCCCTAGCATTGGGTTCACAGGCCCCCTAACGCCCAGACTCCGGGTCCACAGGCCCTCTAGCGCACAGCTCCGGGGACTACTGGCCCCCTAACGCCTACCTATCCGGTTCCACTGACCCCCTAACACCCAGCTCCCGGGGACCACTGGCCCCCTAACCGCCCAGCTCCAGGGACCAACAGGCCCCCTAAGTTCTCTAACATCGCTTTCTCAGCCCCCCTAACGCCAGCTCCGGGGACAACAGGCCCCTTAAACCGCCAACCATCGGGTCCACAGGCCCAATTACGCCCCAGCACCAGGGTCCAAAGGCCCCCTAACTCGACCTACATCGGCTCCTCAGAGCCCCCTATACGCACAAGCTAGCGGGATCCTCAACGCCCACTAACGCCCACCATCGGGTCCAACAGGACCCCTAAGCCCCAGCTCCGGTTACCTCAGGCCTCCTACCGCCCAGCTGCGGGACCACAGGCCCCCTAACCGTCCAGCTCCCCCGGGATCCACAGGCCCCCTATCGCCCACCATCGCGTCCACTAGGGCCCCCTATCGCCCATCTCCCGGGGCCAACGGGCCCCCTAACGGCCAGCTCGCGGTCCTCGGGCCCCCTAAGCCCTAGCTCCTGGTCCTCAGCCCCCAAAACGCCTACCAATCCGTGTCCCCACAGGACCACTAACGACCAGCTCCGGGTCCACAGGACCCCCTAACGCCCCAGCCCAGGGAATACAGACCGCTAACGGCAAGAACGGGGTAACACAGACCCCCTAACGCCCAGCTCACCGGGGGACCACAGGCCCCCTAACGCCTACCCATCAGAATCACAGGCGCCCTAACGCCCAGACTCCGGGGACCACAGGCCCACTAACGCCTACAAACGGGTCCACAGGCCCCATAACGCCCCAGCTCCTGGGGCATCAGGCCCCCAAATCGCCCACCATCGGGTCACAGGCCACCTAACGCCCACTCCGGGGACACACAGGCCCCCTAAAGACTTCTCCAACCAAGGGGACCACAGGCCCCCTAACGCCAACCATCGCGTCCACATGGCCCCCTAACAACCGATCTCCCGGGTCCTCGGGGCCCCCTAACGACGATTTCCGGGTCCACGGGCCCCCTAACGACGAGCTCCGGGTCGTCAGCCCCCATACGCCTACCATCGGAGGCCCACAGGACCACTAACGCCCAGCTCCGGGTCACAGGACCCCTACCGCCCAGCCCAGGGAACACAAGACCGCCTATCGCCCAAGATAGGGGATCACAGGCCCCCTAACGTCCAGCTCCGGGTGATCAAATGTACCCTAACGCCTACCATAGGGTCCACAGGCCCCCCTAACGCCCAGCTCCGTGATCCACAGTCCCCTAACGACCAACTCCGGGTAAAACAGACCCGTATACGACCAGCTCCGGGTTCTCAGGCCCCACAACCCGCATACCATCGATATCCACAGGCCCCCTAACGCCCAGCTCCGGGGCCCACAGGCCCCTAACGCCCAGCTCCGGGTACTTGAGGCCCCCCTGACGCCTGCCATCGGGTTTCACAGGCCCCCTAACGCGCAGCTCACGCGGCGGACCAACAGGCCCCCTAAGAGCCCAGAACTACGAGTTCTCAGGTCCCCCTAACGCCTACCCATCGGGTCCACAGGCCCCCTACCGCCCATCTCGGGGTCCAGAGGACCCCTGATCGCCCAGCTCCGGGGACCTCAGGCCCCCTAACGCCCAGATCCGAGGATCACTTGCACCCTAAATCCTACCATAGGGTCCAAAGGCCCCCTAACGCCCAGCTCCCGGATCCACCGGGGCCCTAGACGCCCAGCTTCCGGGAGAACACAGGCCCCCTAACGCTTACCATCGGGTCACAGGCCCCCTAACCGCCCAGCCTGTGCGGTCCTCAGGCCCCCTACGCCCAGACTCCGGGTACCACGGGGCCCCCTAATGACCTAGCGCTGGGAGCACGGGAACCAAGTATCGCCCCTCAATGCGGGTCCACAGACCCCCTAACGCCCAGCTCCGGGTCCGTCCGAACCCCCTAAACGCCCAAGCTACCGAGACCACAGGGCCCCCTAACAACGCCCAGTCCGGAGACCACAGGCCCCTTACACCCTACCATCGGGGTCACATGAGCCCCCTAACCTCCAGCTCCGGGACAAACAGGGCTCCCTACGCATACCATCGGTCCACAGCCCCCCCTAACCGCCCAGCTCCGGGGGACCTCAGGCCCCCTAACGCCTGCCCATCGGGTCCATGAGGAACCCTAACGCCCAGCTTCGGGTCACAGGCCACCTAACGCCCTGCTCCGGAGACCGCAGGCCCCCTAACGCCTCTGATACCGGGGTCACACAGGCACCCTAACGCCCACCCTTGGGGGTCCTCAGGCTCCCTACGCCCAGCTCCGGGACCTCATTGGTCTCCTAACGCCCAGCATCCGGGGACCTCAGGCCCCCTAACGCCCAGCTCCGGGGACCTCAGGCCCCCCCTAACGCCCTACTACCGGGGACCTCAGCCCCCTAACGCCCTTGCACCGGGGACCCTCAGGCCCCCTAAACGCCCAGCTCTTGGTCCGCCTAGCCCCCTAACACCCACCATCGGATCCTCAGGCCCCCTAACGTCCCAGCTCCGGGACCTCAGGCACCCTAACCCGCCCAGCTCTTGGTCCTCCAGCCCCCTATCAACCCACCATCGGGATCCACAGGCCCCCTAACGCCCAGCTCCGGGGGACCCACGGCACCCTATACACCCCACCATCGGGTCCACAGGCCCCCTAACCTCCAGCTCCGGGGTCCACACGCCCCCTAACGCCACCCATTGGGTCCCACAGGCCCCCCTAAAGCCCCTGCGCCGGGGACCTCAGGCCCCCTTACGCCCCTGCTCCGGGGACCTCAGGGCCCCCTACACGCCCAGCTCTTGGTCCGCCAGCCCCCCTAACAACCCACCATCGGATCCTCAGGCCCCCTAACGCCCACTGTCCGGGGACCTCTGGCCCCCTAACGCCCCACCATCGGGTCCCTACAAGGCCCCCTGACGTCCAGCTCCGGGACCCTCAGGCCCCCCCTAAAGCACATCAATCGGTGTCCAAAGGCCCCGAACTCGCCCAGCGCCGGGGGCCCACAGGGCCCCCTAACGCCTACCATCGGTCCACAGGCCCCCTACTCGCCTACCTACCTAGAACCCTCAGGCTCCTAACGCACAGCTGGGTATCCTAAGGCCCACTAACGCCCTATCCATCGGCATCACAGCCCCCTAACGCCACAGCTCCGGTGACCTCAGGCCTCCTAACGCCCAGCTCTGGGACCCTACTGGCCCCCTCATACGCCTGCCATCCGGGTCCATAGGATCCCTAACGCCCAGCCTCCGGGTCCACAGGCCCCCTAACGCCCAGCTAACGGAGACCACAGGCCCCCTATATGCCCAGCATCCGGAGACCACAGGCCCCCTAACACCCACCATCGGGTCCACAGGACACCCTAACCTCCCAGCTCCGGGGTCCCACAGGCCCCCTAGACGACTACCATACGGTTTCACAGGCCCCCTAACGCCCAGCTCCGGAGACCCCCAGGCCCCTTAACGCCAACCATCGTGTCCAATGGCCCAATAACTCCCTGCTCCACGGCCCAAAGACCCTATCATTCGCCTACCATCGGGTCCTCAGGCCCCCGAACGCCCAA
>JALNIE010000113.1:0-42389 GCA_026122505.1 Aldabrachelys gigantea
GGCGTTAGGGGGCCTTAGGTCCCCGGAGCAGGGCGTTAGGGGGCCTGAGGTCCCCGGAGCTGGGCGTTAGGAGGCCTGAGGTCCCCCGGAGCTGGGCGTTAGGAGACCTGAGGTCCCCGGAGCTGGGCGTTAGGGAGCCTGTGGACCCGATGGTGGGCGTTAGGGGGCGTGTGGACCCCGGAGCTGGAGGTTAGGGGGCCTGTTGACCCGATGGTGGGTGTTAGGGTGCTTGTGGTCCCCGGAGCTGGGCGTTAGGGGGCCTGCGGTCTCCGGAGCTGGGCGTTAGCGGGCCTGTGGACCCGAAGCTGGACGTTAGGGTTCCTATGGACCCGATGGCAGGCGTTAGGGGGCCTGATGACCCGGAGCTGGGCGTTAGGGGGCCTGAGGTCCCCGGAGCTGGGCGTTAGGGGGCCTGTGGACTGATGGTATGCGTTAGGGAGCCTGTGGTCCCCGGAGCTGGAGGTTAGGGGGCCTGTGGACCCCATGGTGGGTGTTAAGGGGACTGTGGTCTCCGGAGCTGGGCGTTAGGGGGCCTGTGGTCTCCATAGCTGGGCGTTAGGGGGCCGGAGGACCCGGAGCTGGGCGTTAGGGGGTCTGTGGACCCGATGGTGGGCGTTACTGGTTCCGTGCTCCAAGCGCTGGTCATTAGGGAGCCCGTGGACCCGGAGCTGGGCGTTAGGGGGTCTGAGGACCCAGAGCTGGGCGTTAGGGGGCCTGTGGACCCTATGGTAGGCGTTAGGGTGCATGTGATCCACGGAGCTGGACGTTAGGGGTCCTGTGGACCCGGAGCTGGGCGTTAGGGGCCCTGTGGATCCGGAGCTGGGCGTTAGGGGGCCTTTGGACCCTATGGTAGGCGTTAGGGTGCATGTGATCCCCGGAGCTGGGTGTTAGGGGGCCTGTGGTCCCCGGAGCTGGGCGTCAGGGGTCCTCTGGACCCCGATATGGGCGGTAGGGGGCCTGTGTACCCGATAGTAGGCGTTAGGGGACCTGAGAACTCGTAGCTGGGCCTTAGGGGGCCTGTGGTCCCCGGAGCTGGGCGTTAGGGGGCCTGAGGTCCCGATGGTAGGCGTTAGGCGGCCTGTGGTCCCCAGGCTGGGAGTTAGGGGGCCTGTGGACCCGATGGCAGGCGTTAGGGGGCCTGTGGGCCCCGGAGCTGGGCGGTAGGGGGCCTGTGGAATCGATGGTATGCGTTGTGCGGCCTGTGAACCCGGAGCTGGTCGTTACGGGTCTGTTTACCCGGAGCTGGTCGTTAGGGAGCCTGTGGATCCGGAGCTGGGCGTTACGGGGCCTGTGGACCCTATGGTAGGCGTTAGGGTGCATGTGATCCCCGGAGCTGGACGTTAGGGGTCCTGTGGACCCGGAGCTGGGCGTTAGGGGGCCTGTGGGCCCGATGGTAGGCGTTAGGGCTCCTGAGGACCCAGAGCTTTGCGTTAGGGGGCCTGTGGGCCCGATGGTAGGCGTTAGGGCTTCTTTGGACCCGGAGCTGGGCGTTAGGGGGCCTGTGATCCCCTTTCTTGGCGTTAGCGGTCCTGTGTTCCCTGGGCTGGGCGTTAGGGGTCCTGTGGACCCGGAGCTGGGCGTTAGGGGGTCCTGTGGACCCGGAGCTGGGCGTTAGGGGTCCTGTGGGCCCGATGGTGGGCGTTTGGGGGCTGAGGACCCGGAGCTAGGCGTTAGGGGGCCCGTGGACCCCGAGCTCGTCGTTAGGGGGCCCGTGGACCCGGAGATCGTCGTTAGGGGGCCTGTGGACGCGATGGTTGGCGTTAGGGGGCCGGTGGTCCCCATTGTAGGCGTTAGGGGGCCTGTGGTCCCCTGGCTGGCCGTTAGGGGGCCTGAGGACCCGAAGGTGGGCGTTAGGGGGCCTGAGGTCCACGGAGCTGGGCGCTAAGGGGCCTGTGGACCCGATCGTAGGCGTTAGGAGTCCTGAAGTCCCCGGAGCTGGGCGTTAGGTGGCCTGTGGACCCGATGGTTGGCGTTAGGGGGCCTGAGGCCCCGGAGCTGGGCGTTAGGGGGTCTGTGGTCCCCGTTCTTGCCGTTAGCGGTCCTGTGTTCCCTGGGCTGGGCGTTAGGGGTCCTGTGGACCCGGAGCTGGGCGTTAGGGGGTCTGTGGTCCCCGTTCTTGCCGTTAGCGGTCCTGTGTTCCCTGGGCTGGGCGTTAGGGGTCCTGTGGACCCGGAGCTGGGCGTTAGTGGTCCTGTGGACCGGATGGTAGGGCGTTTTGGGGGCTGAGGACCCGGAGCTAGGCGTTAGGTGGCCTGTGGACCCCGAGCTGGTCGTTAGGGGGCCCGTGGACCCGGAGATGGGCGATAGGGGGCCTGTGGACCTGGAGCTGGGCGTTGGCATGCCCGAGGACCCGGAGCTGGGCGTTAAGGGGCCCGAGGACACGGAGCTGGGGCGTTAGGGGTCCTGTGGACCCGGAGATAGGTGTCTGCGGACCTGTGGACCTGGAGCTGGGCGTTAGGGGTCCCGTGGTCCCGGTTCTGGGCGTTAGGGGGTCCGAGGACCCAGAGCTGGGCGTTAGGGGGCTTGTGAACCCGATGGTAAGCGTTAGGGGGCCTGTGTTCCCCGGAGCTGGGCGTTAGGGGCCCTGTGGATCCGGAGCTGGGCGTTAGGGGGCCTTTGGACCCTAAGGTAGGCGTTAGGGTGCATGTGATCCCCGGAGCTGGCCGTTAGGGGGCCTGTGGTCCCCGGAGCTGGGCGTCAGGGGTCCTCTGGACCCGGAGATGGGCGGTAGGGGGCCTGTGGACCCGATGGTATGCGTTAGGGGACCAGAGAACTCGTAGCTGGGCCTTAGGGGGCCTGTGGTCCCCGGAGCTGGGTGTTAGGGTTCCTGAGGTCCCGATGGTAGGCGTTAGGCGGCCTGTGGTCCCCAGGCTGGGCGTTAGGGGGCCTGTGGACCTGGAGCTGGGCGTTAGGGGGCCTGTGGGCCCCGGAGCTGGGCGTTAGGGGGCCTATGGAATCGATGGTGTGCGTTGGTGGGCCTGTGGACCCGGAGCTGGTCGTTAGGGGGCCTGGTTTATCCGGAGCTGGTCGTTAGGGGGCCTGTGGTTCCGGAGCTGGGCGTTAGCGGGCCTGTTGGACCCTATGGTAGGCGTTAGGGTGCATGTGATCCCCGGAGCTGGACGTTAGGGGTCCTGTGGACCCGGAGCTGGGCGGTTAGGGGGCCTGTGGGCCCGATGGTAGGCGTTGAGGGCTCCTGAGGACCCGGAGCTGGGCTTTAGGGGGCCTGTGGACCCGGAGCTGGGCGTTAGGGGGCTTGTGGACCGATGGTGGGCATTAGGGGGCCCTGAGGTCCTCGATGAGCTGGGCGTTAGGGTGCCTGTGGACCCGACGGTGGGCTTTAGGGGGCCTGTGGACCCGATGGTGGGCGTTAGGGGGCGTGTGGAACCCCGCAGCTGAGCGTCTAGTGGGCCTGTGGACACGATGGTGGGTGATAGGGTGCCTGTGGTCCCCCGGAGCTGGCGGTTAGGGGTGGCCTGCGGTCTCCGGAGCTGGGCGGTTAAGCAGTCCTGTGGACCCGGAGCTGGGGCGTTAGGGTTCCTATGGACCCGATAGCAGGCGTTAGGGGGCCTGAGGTCCCCGGAGCTGGGCGTCAGGGGGCCTGAGGTCCCTGGAGCTGGGCGTTAGGGGCCTGTGGACCGATGGTAGGCGTTAGGGAGCCTGTGGACCCCGGAGCTGGAGGTTAGGGGGGGCCTTGGACCCGATGGTGGGTCGTTAGGGGGCCTGTGGTCTCCGGAGCTGGGCGTTAGGGGCCTGTGGTCTCCGGAGCTGGGCGTTAGGGGGCCTGTGGTCTCCGGAGCTGGGCGTTTTGGGAGCCTGATGACCCGGAGCAGGGCGTTAGGGGGCCTGAGGTCCCCGGAGCAGGGCGTTAGGGGGCCTGTGGACCCGATGGGTGGGCGTTAGGGGTCCTTGAGGACCCGGGGCTGGGCGTTAGGGGGCCTGTGGTCCCGGAGCTGGTCGTTAGGGGGCCTGTGGACTCGGAGCTGGGCGTTAGGAGGCCTGAGGTCCCCGGAGCGGGGCGTTAGTGTGGCCTGTGGACCCGATACTATGCGTTAGGGGGCCTGTGGTCTCCGGAACTGGGCCTTAGGGGCCCTGTGGACCCGGAGCTAGGGCGTTAGTTGGCCTGTAGACCCGATGGAAGGCTTTAGGGGGCCTGTGGACACGATGATGGGCGTTAGGAGGCCTGAGGTCCCCGGAGCTGGGCGTTAGGGGGCCTGTGGACCCGATGGTAGGCGTTAGAGGGCCTGTGGTCCCCGGAGCTGGGGTTAGGGGGCCTGTGGCCCCTTTGTTGGGGTGTTAGGGTGCCTGTGGTCCCGGAGCTGGGCGTTAGGGTGGCCTGCGGGTCTCTGGAGCTGGGCGTTAGCGGTCCTGTGGACCCCGAGCTGGGCGTTAGGGTTCCTAATGGACCCGATAGCAGGCGTTAGGGGGCCTGAGGTCCCCGGAGCTGGGCGTCAGGGGGCCTGAGGTCCCTGGAGCTGGGCTTTAGGGGGCCTGTGGACCCGATGGTAAGCGTTAGGGGGCCTGTGTTCCCCGGAGCTGGCCGTTTAGGGGGCCCTGTGGATCCGGAGCTGGGCGTTAGGGGGCCTTTGGACCCTATGGTAGGCGTTAGGGTGCATGTTATCCCCGGAGCTGGGTGTTAGGGGGCCCTGTGGTCCCCGGAGCTGGGCGTCAGGGGTCCTCTGGACCCCGAGATGGGCGGGTAGGGGGCCTGTGGACCCGATGGTAGGCGTTAGGGGCCCTGAGAACTCGTAGCTCGGCCTTAGGGGGCCTGTGGTTCCCCCGGAGCTGGGCGTTAGGGGGCCTGAGGTCCCGATTGTAGGCGTTAGGCGGCCTGTGGTCCCCAGGCTGGGCGTTAGGGGGCCTGTGGACCCGATGGCAGGCGTTAGGGGGGCTGAGTACCCGGAGATGGGCGTTAGGGGGCCTGTGTGCCCCGGAGCTGGGCGGTAGGGGGCCTGTGGAATCGATGGTATGCGTTGTGGGGCCTGTGAACCGGAGCTGGTCGTTACGGGTCTGTTTACCCTGAGTTGGTCGTTAGGGGAGCCTGTGGATCCGGAGCTGGGCGTTAGGGGGCCTGTGGACCCTATGGTAGGCGTTTAGGGTGCAATGTGATCCCCGGAGCTGGACGTTAGGGGTCCTGTGGACCCGGAGCTGGGCGTTAGGGGGCCTGATGTGCCCGATGGTAGGCCGTTAGGGCTCCTGAGGACCCAGAGCTTTGCGTTAGGGAGGCCTGTGGGCCCGATGGTAGGCGTTTAGGGCTCCTTTGGACCCGGAGCTGGGCGTTAGGGGGCCTGTGATCCCCTTTCTTGGCGTTAGCGGTCCTGTGTTCCCTGGCTGGGGCGTTAGGGGTCCTGTGGACCCGGAGCTGGGCGTTAGGGATCCTGTGGGGCCCGATGGTAGGCGTTTGGGGGCTGGAGGACCCGGAGCTAGGCGTTAGGGGGCCCGTGGACCCCCGAGCTCGTCGTTAAGGGGGCCCGTGGACCCGGAGATCGTCGTTAGGGGGCCTGTGGACGCGATGGTTGGCGTTACGGGGCCTGTGGTCCCCATTGTAGGCGTTAGGGGGCCTGTGGTCCCCTGGCTGGCCGTTAGGGGGCCTGTGGACCTGATCGTAGGCGTTAGGAGTCCTGAGGTCCCCGGAGCTGGGCGTTAGGTGGCCTGTGGACCCGATGGTGGGCGTTAGGGGGCCTGAGGCCCCGGAGCTGGGCGTTACGGGGCCTGTGGACCCGATGGTAGGCGTTAGGGGGCCCGTGGTCCCCGGAGCTGGGCGTTAGGGAGCCTGTGATTCGGATGGTAGGCGTTAGGGGGCCTGTGGTCCCGGAGCTGGGCGTTAGGGGGTCTGTGGTCCGTTCTTGCCGTTATTGGTCCTGTGTTCCCTGGGCTGGGCGTTAGCGGTCCTGTGGACCCGGAGCTGGGCGTTAGTGGTCCTGTGGACCGGATGGTAGGCATTGTTGGGGGCTGAGGACCCGGAGCTAGGCGTTAGGGGGCCTGTGGACCCCTAGCTGGTCGTTAGGGGGCCCGTGGACCCGGAGGGCTGGTCGTTAGGGGGCCTGTGGACCCGCAACTGGGCGTTAGGAGGCCTGAGGTAACCGGAGCTGGGCGTTAGCGGGCGTGAGGATCCGCAGCTGTGCGTTATTGGGCCTGTGGACCCGATGGTTGGCGTTAAGGGGTCTGTTGTCCCCGGAGCTGGGCGTTAGGGGGCCTGTGAAAGCGATGTTAGGCTTTAGGGGGCCTGTGGTCCCTGCAGCTGGGCGTTAGGGGGCCAGTGGTCCCGGAGCTGGGTGTTAGGGGGTCTGTGGACCGGATGGTAGGCGTTAGGGGGCCTGTAGTCCCCGGAGCTGAGCGTTAGAGGGCCTGTGGACCTGGAGCTGGGCGTTAGGGGGCCTGTGAACCCAATGCTAGGCGTTAGGGGGCCTGTGGGCCCCGGAGCTGGGCGTTCGGGGCCTTTGGACCCGATGATGTGCGTTAGGGGGCCTGAGGTCCCGGAGCTGGGCGTCAGGGGGCCTGTGGACCCGACTGTGGGCGTTAGGGGACCTGAGGTCCCCGGAGCTGGGCGTTAGGGGGCCTGTGGACCCGATGGTGGGCGTTAGGGGGCGTGTGGACCCCGGAGCTGGAGGTTAGGGGGCCTGTGGCCCCTTTGGTGGGTGTTAGGGTGCCTGTGGTCCCCGGAGCTGGGCGTTAGGGGGCCTGCGGTCTCCGGAGCTCGGCGTTAGCGGTCCTGTGGACCCCGAGCTGGGCGTCAGGGTTCCTATGGACCCGATAGCAGGCGTTAGGGGGCCTGAGGTCCCCGGAGCTGGGCGTCAGGGGGCCTGAGGTCCCTGGAGCTGGGCTTTAGGGGGCCTGTGGACCGATGGTAGGCGTTAGGGAACCTGTGGACCCCGGAGCTGGAGGTTAGGGGGCCTGTGGTCTCTGGAGCTGGGCTTTAGGGGGCCTGTGGTCCCCGGAGCTGGGCGTTAGGGGGCCTGCGGTCTCTGGAGCTGGGCGTTAGCGGGCCTTTGGACCCGAAGCTGGGCGTTAGGGTTCCTATGGACCCGATAGCAGGCGTTAGGGGGCCTGATGACCCGGAGCTGGGCGTTAGGGGGCCTGAGGTCCCCGGAGCTGGGCGTTAGGGGGCCTGTGGACTGAAGGTATGCGTTAGGGAGCCTGTCGTCCCCGGAGCTGGAGGTTAGGGGGCCTGTGAACCCGATGGTGGGCGTTAGGGGTCCTGTGGTCTCCGGAGCTGGGCGTTAGGGGGGCTGTGGTCTCCGTAGCTGGGCGTTAGGGGGCCTGTGGACCCGGAGCTGGGCGTTAGGGGCCTTTGGACCCCATGATGTGCGTTAGGGGGCCTGAGGTCCCGGAGCTGGGCGTCAGGGGGCCTGTGGACCCGATGGTGGGCGTTAGGTGGCCTGAGGTCCCCGGAGCTGGGCGTTAGGGGGCCTGTGGATCCGATGGTGGGTGTTAGGGTTCCTGAGGTCCCGGAGCTGGGCGTCAGGGGGCCTGTGGACCCGATGGTGGGCGTTAGGTGGCCTGAGGTCCCCGGAGCTGGGCGTTAGGGGGCCTGTGGATCCGATGGTGGGTGTTAGGGTGCCTGTGGTCCCCGGAGCTGGAGGTTAGGGGGCCTGTGGACCCGATGGTGGGTGTTAGGGTGCCTGTGGTCCCCGGAGCTGGGCGTTAGGGGCCCTGTGGTCTCCGTAGCTGGGCGTTAGGAGGCCTGTGGTCTCCGTAGCTGGGCGTTAGGGGGCCGGAGGACCCGGAGCTGGGCGTTAGGGGGTCTGTGGAACCGATGGTGGGCGTTACTGGTTCCGTGCTCCAAGCGCTGGTCATTAGGGAGCCCGTGGACCCGGAGCTGGGCGTTAGGGGGTCTGAGGACCCAGAGCTGGGCGTTAGGGGGCCTGTGGACCCGATGGTAAGCGTTAGGGGGGCCTGTGTTCCCCGGAGCTGGGCGTTAGGGGCCCTGTGGATCCGGAGCTGGGCGTTAGGGGGCCTTTGGACCCTATGGTAGGCGTTAGGGTGCATGTGATCCCCGGAGCTGGGTGTTAGGGGGCCTGTGGTCCCCGGAGCTGGGCGTCAGGGGTCCTCTGGACCCCGAGATGGGCGGTAGAGGGCCTGTGGACCCTATGGTAGGCGTTAGGGGACCTGAGAACTCGTAGCTGGGCCTTAGGGGGCCTGTGGTCCCCGGAGCTGGGCGTTAGGCGGCCTGAGGTCCCGATGGTAGGCGTTAGGCGGCCTGTGGTCCCCAGGCTGGGCGTTAGGGGGCCTGTGGACCCGATGGCAGGCGTTAGGGGGCCTGTGGGCCCCGGAGCTGGGCGTTAGGGGGCCTGTGTGCCCCGGAGCTGGGCGGTAGGGGGCCTGTGGAATCGATGGTATGCGTTGTGGGGCCTGTGAACCCGGAGCTGGTCGTTACGGGTCTGTTTACCCGGAGTTGGTCGTTAGGGAGCCTGTGGATCCGGAGCTGGGCGTTAGGGGGCCTGTGGACCCTATGGTAGGCGTTAGGGTGCATGTGATCCCCGGAGCTGGACGTTAGGGGTCCTGTGGACCCGGAGCTGGGCGTTAGGGGGCCTGTGGGCCCGATGGTAGGCGTTAGGGCTCCTGAGGACCCAGAGCTTTGCGTTAGGGGGCCTGTGGGCCCGATGGTAGGCGTTAGGGCTTCTTTGGACCCGGAGCTGGGCTTTAGGGGGCCTGTGATCCCCTTTCTTGGCGTTAGCGGTCCAGTGTTCCCTGGTCTGGGCGTTAGGGGTCCTGTGGACCCGGAGCTGGGCGTTAGGGGGCCTGTGGACCCGATGGTAGGCGTTAGAGGGCCTGTGGTCCCCGGAGCTGGGAGTTAGGGGGCCTGTGGACCCGATGGTGGGAGTTAGGGTTCCTCTGGACCCGATGGTAGGCGTAAGGGGGACTGTGGACCCGATGGTGGGTGTTAGGGGGCCTGTGCTCCCCGGAGCTGGGCGTTAGGGGGCCTGTGGACCCGATGGTAGGTGTTAGGGGGCCTCAGATCCCCGGAGCTGGGCGTTAGGCGGCCTGTGGACCCGGAGCTGGCCGGTAGGGGACCTGAGGACCCGGAGCTGGGCGTTAGGGAGCTTGTGGACCCGATGGTGCGCGTTCTGGGTCCTGAGGTCCCCGGAGGCGGCGTGAGGGTGCCTGTGTACCCGATTGTGGACGTTAGGGTGCCTTTGGACCTCATGGTAGGCGTTAGGGGGCCTGTGGTCCCCGGAGCTGAGAGTTAGGGGGCCTGAGGACACGGAGCTGGGCGTCAGGGGGCTGTGGAGCCGATGGTAGGCGTTAGGGGGCCTGAGGTCCCCGGAGCTGGGCGCTAGGGGGCCTGAGGTCCCCGGAGCTGGGCGTTAGGGGTCCAGTGGACCCGATGGTGGGCGTTAGGGTTCCTTTGGTCCCTGGAGCTGAGCGTTATTGGGCCTGTGGACCCGATGGTTGGCGTTAAGGGGCCTGTGGTCCCCGGAGCTGGGCGTTAGGGGGCCTGTGAAAGCGATGTTAGGCTTTAGGGGGCCTGTGGTCCCTGCAGCTGGGCGTTAGGGGGCCAGTGGTCCCGGAGCTGGGTGTTAGGGTGTCTGTGGACCGGATGGTAGGCGTTAGGGGGCCTGTAGTCCCCGGAGCTGAGCGTTAGAGGGCCTGTGGACCCGGAGCTGGGCGTTAGGGGGCCTGTGAACCCAATGCTAGGCGTTAGGGGGCCTGTGGGTCCCGGAGCTGGGCGTTCGGTGCCTTTGGACCCGATGATGTGCGTTAGGGGGCCTGAGGTCCCGGAGCTGGGCGTCAGGGGGCCTGTGGACCCGATGGTGGGCGTTAGGTGGCCTGAGGTCCCCGGAGCTGGGCGTTAGGGGGCCTGTGGATCCGATGGTGGGTGTTATGGGGCTTCCGGACCAAGAGCTGGGCGTTAGGGGGCCTTAGGTCCCCGGGGCAGGGCGTTAGGGGGCCTGAGGTCCCCGGAGCAGGGCGTTAGGGGGCCTGAGGTCCCCGGAGCTGGGCGTTAGGAGACCTGAGGTCCCCGGAGCTGGGCGTTAGGGAGCCTGTGGACCCGATGGTGGGCGTTAGGGGGCGTGTGGACCCCGGAGCTGGAGGTTAGGGGGCCTGTGGACCCGATGGTGGGTGTTAGGGTGCCTGTGGTCCCCGGAGCTGGGCGTTAGGGGGCCTGAGGTCCCGGAGCTGGGCGTCAGGGGGCCTGTGGACCCGATGGTGGGCGTTAGGTGGCCTGAGGTCCCCGGAGCTGGGCGTTAGGGGGCCTGTGGATCCGATGGTGGGTGTTAGGGGGCTTCGGGACCAAGAGCTGGGCGTTAGGGGGCCTGAGGTCCCCGGAGCAGGGCGTTAGGGGGCCTGAGGTCCCCGGAGCTGGGCCTTAGGAGACCTGAGGTCCCCGGAGCTGGGCGTTAGGGAGCCTGTGGACCCGATGGTGGGCGTTAGGGGGCGTGTGGACCCCGGAGCTGGAGGTTAGGGGGCCTGCGGTCTCCGGAGCTGGGCGTTAGCGGGCCTGTGGACCCGAAGCTGGACGTTAGGGTTCCTATGGACCCGATGGCAGGCGTTAGGGGGCCTGATGACCCGAAGCTGGGCGTTAGGGGGCCTGAGGTCCCCGGAGCTGGGCGTTAGGGGGCCTGTGGACTGATGGTATGCGTTAGGGAGCCTGTGGTCCCCGGAGCTGGAGGTTAGGGGGCCTGTGGACCCGATGGTGGGTGTTAAGGGGACTGTGGTCTCCGGAGCTGGGCGTTAGGGGGCCTGTGGTCTCCATAGCTGGGCGTTAGGGGGCCGGAGGACCCGGAGCTGGGCGTTAGGGGGTCTGTGGACCCGATGGTGGGCGTTACTGGTTCCGTGCTCCCAGCGCTGGTCATTAGGGAGCCCGTGGACCCGGAGCTGGGCGTTAGGGGGTCTGAGGACCCAGAGCTGGGCGTTAGGGGGCCTGTGGACCCTATGGTAGGCGTTAGGGTGCATGTGATCCACGGAGCTGGACGTTAGGGGTCCTGTGGACCCGGAGCTGGGCGGTAGGGGCCCTGTGGATCCGGAGCTGGGCGTTAGGGGGCCTTTGGACCCTATGGTAGGCGTTAGGGTGCATGTGATCCCCGGAGCTGGGTGTTAGGGGGCCTGTGGTCCCCGGAGCTGGGCGTCAGGGGTCCTCTGGACCCCGATATGGGCGGTAGGGGGCCTGTGTACCCGATAGTAGGCGTTAGGGGACCTGAGAACTCGTAGCTGGGCCTTAGGGGGCCTGTGGTCCCCGGAGCTGGGCGTTAGGGGGCCTGAGGTCCCGGAGCTGGGCGTCAGGGGGCCTGTGGACCCGATGGTGGGCGTTAGGTGGCCTGAGGTCCCCGGAGCTGGGCGTTAGGGGGCCTGTGGATCCGATGGTGGGTGTTAGGGGGCTTCGGGACCAAGAGCTGGGCGTTAGGGGGCCTGAGGTCCCCGGAGCAGGGCGTTAGGGGGCCTGAGGTCCCCGGAGCTGGGCCTTAGGAGACCTGAGGTCCCCGGAGCTGGGCGTTAGGGAGCCTGTGGACCCGATGGTGGGCGTTAGGGGGCGTGTGGACCCCGGAGCTGGAGGTTAGGGGGCCTGCGGTCTCCGGAGCTGGGCGTTAGCGGGCCTGTGGACCCGAAGCTGGACGTTAGGGTTCCTATGGACCCGATGGCAGGCGTTAGGGGGCCTGATGACCCGAAGCTGGGCGTTAGGGGGCCTGAGGTCCCCGGAGCTGGGCGTTAGGGGGCCTGTGGACTGATGGTATGCGTTAGGGAGCCTGTGGTCCCCGGAGCTGGAGGTTAGGGGGCCTGTGGACCCGATGGTGGGTGTTAAGGGGACTGTGGTCTCCGGAGCTGGGCGTTAGGGGGCCTGTGGTCTCCATAGCTGGGCGTTAGGGGGCCGGAGGACCCGGAGCTGGGCGTTAGGGGGTCTGTGGACCCGATGGTGGGCGTTACTGGTTCCGTGCTCCCAGCGCTGGTCATTAGGGAGCCCGTGGACCCGGAGCTGGGCGTTAGGGGGTCTGAGGACCCAGAGCTGGGCGTTAGGGGGCCTGTGGACCCTATGGTAGGCGTTAGGGTGCATGTGATCCACGGAGCTGGACGTTAGGGGTCCTGTGGACCCGGAGCTGGGCGGTAGGGGCCCTGTGGATCCGGAGCTGGGCGTTAGGGGGCCTTTGGACCCTATGGTAGGCGTTAGGGTGCATGTGATCCCCGGAGCTGGGTGTTAGGGGGCCTGTGGTCCCCGGAGCTGGGCGTCAGGGGTCCTCTGGACCCCGATATGGGCGGTAGGGGGCCTGTGTACCCGATAGTAGGCGTTAGGGGACCTGAGAACTCGTAGCTGGGCCTTAGGGGGCCTGTGGTCCCCGGAGCTGGGCGTTAGGGGGCCTGAGGTCCCGATGGTAGGCGTTAGGCGGCCTGTGGTCCCCAGGCTGGGCGTTAGGGGGCCTGTGGACCCGATGGCAGGCGTTAGGGGGCCTGTGGGCCCCGGAGCTGGGCGGTAGGGGGCCTGTGGAATCGATGGTATGCGTTGTGCGGCCTGTGAACCCGGAGCTGGTCGTTACGGGTCTGTTTACCCGGAGCTGGTCGTTAGGGAGCCTGTGGATCCGGAGCTGGGCGTTAGGGGGCCTGTGGACCCTATGGTAGGCGTTAGGGTGCATGTGATCCCCGGAGCTGGACGTTAGGGGTCCTGTGGACCCGGAGCTGGGCGTTAGGGGGCCTGTGGGCCCGATGGTAGGCGTTAGGGCTCCTGAGGACCCAGAGCTTTGCGTTAGGGGGCCTGTGGGCCCGATGGTAGGCGTTAGGGCTTCTTTGGACCCGGAGCTGGGCGTTAGGGGGCCTGTGATCCCCTTTCTTGGCGTTAGCGGTCCTGTGTTCCCTGAGCTGGGCGTTAGGGGTCCTGTGGACCCGGAGCTGGGCGTTAGGGGTCCTGTGGACCCGGAGCTGGGCGTTAGGGGTCCTGTGGGCCCGATGGTAGGCGTTTGGGGGCTGAGGACCCGGAGCTAGGCGTTAGGGGGCCCGTGGACCCCGAGCTCGTCGTTAGGGGGCCCGTGGACCCGGAGATCGTCGTTAGGGGGCCTGTGGATGCGATGGTTGGCGTTAGGGGGCCGGTGGTCCCCATTGTAGGCGTTAGGGGGCCTGTGGTCCCCTGGCTGGCCGTTAGGGGGCCTGAGGACCCGAAGGTGGGCGTTAGGGGGCCTGATGTCCACGGAGCTGGGCGCTAAGGGGCCTGTGGACCCGATCGTAGGCGTTAGGAGTCCTGAAGTCCCCGGAACTGGGCGTTAGGTGGCCTGTGGACCCGATGGTGGGCGTTAGGGGGCCTGAGGCCCCGGAGCTGGGCGTTAGGGGGTCTGTGGTCCCCGTTCTTGCCGTTAGCGGTCCTGTGTTCCCTGGGCTGGGCGTTAGGGGTCCTGTGGACCCGGAGCTGGGCGTTAGGTGGTCTGTGGTCCCCGTTCTTGCCGTTAGCGGTCCTGTGTTCCCTGGGCTGGGCGTTAGGGGTCCTGTGGACCCGGAGCTGGGCGTTAGTGGTCCTGTGGACCGGATGGTAGGCGTTTTGGGGGCTGAGGACCCGGAGCTAGGCGTTAGGTGGCCTGTGGACCCCGAGCTGGTCGTTAGGGGGCCCGTGGACCCGGAGATGGGCGATAGGGGGCCTGTGGACCCGGAGCTGGGCGTTGGCGTGCCCGAGGACCCGGAGCTGGGCGTTAAGGGGCCCGAGGACACGGAGCTGGGCGTTAGGGGTCCTGTGGACCCGGAGATAGGTGTCTGCGGGCCTGTGGACCTGGAGCTGGGCGTTAGGGGTCCCGTGGTCCCGGTTCTGGGCGTTAGGGGGTCCGAGGACCCAGAGCTGGGCGTTAGGGGGCTTGTGAACCCGATGGTAAGCGTTAGGGGGCCTGTGTTCCCCGGAGCTGGGCGTTAGGGGCCCTGTGGATCCGGAGCTGGGCGTTAGGGGGCCTTTGGACCCTAAGGTAGGCGTTAGGGTGCATGTGATCCCCGGAGCTGGCCGTTAGGGGGCCTGTGGTCCCCGGAGCTGGGCGTCAGGGGTCCTCTGGACCCGGAGATGGGCGGTAGGGGGCCTGTGGACCCGATGGTAGGCGTTAGGGGGCCAGAGAACTCGTAGCTGGGCCTTAGGGGGCCTGTGGTCCCCGGAGCTGGGTGTTAGGGTTCCTGAGGTCCCGATGGTAGGCGTTAGGCGGCCTGTGGTCCCCAGGCTGGGCGTTAGGGGGCCTGTGGACCTGGAGCTGGGCGTTAGGGGGCCTGTGGGCCCCGGAGCTGGGCGTTAGGGGGCCTATGGAATCGATGGTGTGCGTTGGTGGGCCTGTGGACCCGGAGCTGGTCGTTAGGGGGCCTGTTTATCCGGAGCTGGTCGTTAGGGGGCCTGTGGTTCCGGAGCTGGGCGTTAGCGGGCCTGTGGACCCTATGGTAGGCGTTAGGGTGCATGTGATCCCCGGAGCTGGACGTTAGGGGTCCTGTGGACCCGGAGCTGGGCGTTAGGGGGCCTGTGGGCCGGATGGTAGGCGTTAGGGCTCCTGAGGACCCGGAGCTGGGCTTTAGGGGACCTGTGGACCCGGAGCTGGGCGTTAGGGGGCTTGTGGACCGATGGTGGGCATTAGGGGGCCTGAGGTCCTCGGAGCTGGGCGTTAGGGTGCCTGTGGACCCGACGGTGGGCTTTAGGGGGCCTGTGGACCCGATGGTAGGCGTTAGGGGGCGTGTGGACCTCGCAGCTGAGCGTTAGGGGGCCTGTGGACACGATGGTGGGTGTTAGGGTGCCTGTGGTCCCCGGAGCTGGGCGTTAGGGGGCCTGCGGTCTCCGGAGCTGGGCGTTAGCGGTCCTGTGGACCCGGAGCTGGGCGTTAGGGTTCCTATGGACCCGATAGCAGGCGTTAGGGGGCCTGAGGTCCCCGGAGCTGGGCGTCAGGGGGCCTGAGGTCCCTGGAGCTGGGCGTTAGGGGGCCTGTGGACCGATGGTAGGCGTTAGGGAGCCTGTGGACCCCGGAGCTGGAGGTTAGGGGGCCTTGGACCCGATGGTCGGCGTTAGGGGGCCTGTGGTCTCCGGAGCTTGGCGTTAGGGGGCCTGTGGTCTCCGGAGCTGGGCGTTAGGGGGCCTGTGGTCTCCGGAGCTGGGCGTTTGGGAGCCTGATGACCCGGAGCAGGGCGTTAGGGGGCCTGAGGTCCCCGGAGCAGGGCGTTAGGGGGCCTGTGGACCCGATGGTGGGCGTTAGGGGTCCTGAGGACCCGGAGCTGGGCGTTAGGGGGCCTGTGGTCCCGGAGCTGGTCGTTAGGGGGCCTGTGGACTCGGAGCTGGGCGTTAGGAGGCCTGAGGTCCCCGGAGCTGGGCGTTAGGGGGCCTGTGGACCCGATGGTGGGCGTTAGGAGGTGTGTGGACCCCGGAGCTGGAGGTTAGGGGGCCTGTGGACCCGATGGTGGGTTTTAGGGTGCCTCTGGTTCCCGGAGCTGATCGTTAGGGGGTCTGCTGTCTCCGGAGCTGGGCGTTAGGGTGCCTGTGGACCCGGAGCTGGGCGTTAGGGTTCCTATGGACCCGATGGCAGGCGTTAGGGGGCCTGAGGTCCCCGGAGCTGGGCGTTCGGGGGCCTGAGGTCCCCGGAGCTGGGCGTTAGGGGGCCTGAGGACCCGATGGTAGGCGTTAGGGGGTCTTTGGGCCGTGGAGCTGGGCGTTATTGGGCCTTTGGACACGATGATTGGCGTTAAGGGGCCTGTGGTCCCCGGAGCTGGGCGTTAGGGGGCCTGTGAAACCGATGGTAGGCGTTAGGGGGCCTGTGGACCCCGGAGCTGGAGGTTAGGGGGCCTGTGGACCCGATGGTGGGTGTTAGGGGGCCTGTGGTCTCCGTAGCTGGGCGTTAGGGGGCCTGTGGACCCGGAGCTGGGCGTTAGGGTTCCTATGGACCCGATGGCAGGCGTTAGGGGTCCTGAGGACCCGGAGCTGGGCGTTAGGGGGCCTGTGGTCCCGGAGCTGGGCGTTAGGGGGCTGTGAAGCCGATGGTGGGCGTTAGTGGGCCTTAGGATCCGCAGCTGTGCGTTAGGATGCCTGAGGTTCCAGGAGGTGGGCGTTAGGGGGCCTGTGGACCGATGGCAGGCGTTAGGGGGACTGTGGACACCGGAGCTGGAGGTTAGGGGGCCTGTGGACCCGATGGTGGGCCTTCGGGGGCCTGTGGTCCCCGGAGCTGGGCGTTAGGGGGCCTGTGAACCCGATACTATGCGTTAGGGGGCCTGTGGTCTCCGGAACTGGGCCTTAGGGGCCCTGTGGACCCGGAGCTGGGCGTTAGGGGGCCTGTAGACCCGATGGAAGGCTTTAGAGGGCCTGTGGACACGATGATGGGCGTTAGGAGGCCTGAGGTCCCCGGAGCTGGGCGTTAGGGGGCCTGTGGACCCGATGGTAGGCGTTAGAGGGCCTGTGGTCCCCGGAGCTGGGAGTTAGGGGGCCTGTGGACCCGATGGTGGGAGTTAGGGTTCCTCTGGACCCGATGGTAGGCGTAAGGGGGACTGTGGACCCGATGGTGGGTGTTAGGGGGCCTGTGCTCCCCGGAGCTGGGCGTTAGGGGGCCTGTGGACCCGATGGTAGGTGTTAGGGGGCCTCAGATCCCCGGAGCTGGGCGTTAGGCGGCCTGTGGACCCGGAGCTGGCCGGTAGGGGGCCTGAGGACCCGGAGCTGGGCGTTAGGGAGCTTGTGGACCCGATGGTGCGCGTTCTGGGTCCTGAGGTCCCCGGAGGCGGCGTGAGGGTGCCTGTGTACCCGATTGTGGACGTTAGGGTGCCTTTGGACCTCATGGTAGGCGTTAGGGGGCCTGTGGTCCCCGGAGCTGAGAGTTAGGGGGCCTGAGGACACGGAGCTGGGCGTCAGGGGGCTGTGGAGCCGATGGTAGGCGTTAGGGGGCCTGAGGTCCCCGGAGCTGGGCGCTAGGGGGCCTGAGGTCCCCGGAGCTGGGCGTTAGGGGTCCAGTGGACCCGATGGTGGGCGTTAGGGTTCCTTTGGTCCCTGGAGCTGAGCGTTATTGGGCCTGTGGACCCGATGGTTGGCGTTAAGGGGCCTGTGGTCCCCGGAGCTGGACGTTAGGGGGCCTGTGAAAGCGATGTTAGGCTTTAGGGGGCCTGTGGTCCCTGCAGCTGGGCGTTAGGGGGCCAGTGGTCCCGGAGCTGGGTGTTAGGGTGTCTGTGGACCGGATGGTAGGCGTTAGGGGGCCTGTAGTCCCCGGAGCTGAGCGTTAGAGGGCCTGTGGACCCGGAGCTGGGCGTTAGGGGGCCTGTGAACCCAATGCTAGGCGTTAGGGGGCCTGTGGGCCCCGGAGCTGGGCGTTCGGTGCCTTTGGACCCGATGATGTGCGTTAGGGGGCCTGAGGTCCCGGAGCTGGGCGTCAGGGGGCCTGTGGACGCGATGGTGGGCGTTAGGTGGCCTGAGGTCCCCGGAGCTGGGCGTTAGGGGGCCTGTGGATCCGATGGTGGGTGTTATGGGGCTTCCGGACCAAGAGCTGGGCGTTAGGGGGCCTGAGGTCCCCGGAGCAGGGCGTTAGGGGGCCTGAGGTCCCCGGAGCTGGGCGTTAGGAGACCTGAGGTCACCGGAGCTGGGCGTTAGGGAGCCTGTGGACCCGATGGTGGGCGTTAGGGGGCGTGTGGACCCCGGAGCTGGAGGTTAGGGGGCCTGTGGACCCGATGGTGGGTGTTAGGGTGCCTGTGGTCCCCGGAGCTGGGCGTTAGGGGGCCTGAGGTCCCGGAGCTGGGCGTCAGGGGGCCTGTGGACCCGATGGTGGGCGTTAGGTGGCCTGAGGTCCCCGGAGCTGGGCGTTAGGGGGCCTGTGGATCCGATGGTGGGTGTTAGGGGGCTTCGGGACCAAGAGCTGGGCGTTAGGGGGCCTGAGGTCCCCGGAGCAGGGCGTTAGGGGGCCTGAGGTCCCCGGAGCTGGGCGTTAGGAGACCTGAGGTCCCCGGAGCTGGGCGTTAGGGAGCCTGTGGACCCGATGGTGGGCGTTAGGGGGCGTGTGGACCCCGGAGCTGGAGGTTAGGGGGCCTCTTGACCCGATGGTGGGTGTTAGGGTGCTTGTGGTCCCCGGAGCTGGGCGTTAGGGGGCCTGCGGTCTCCGGAGCTGGGCGTTAGCGGGCCTGTGGACCCGAAGCTGGACGTTAGGGTTCCTATGGACCCGATGGCAGGCGTTAGGGGGCCTGATGACCCGGAGCTGGGCGTTAGGGGGCCTGAGGTCATCGGAGCTGGGCGTTAGGGGGCCTGTGGACTGATGGTATGCGTTAGGGAGCCTGTGGTCCCCGGAGCTGGAGGTTAGGGGGCCTGTGGACCCGATGGTGGGTGTTAAGGGGACTGTGGTCTCCGGAGCTGGGCGTTAGGGGGCCTGTGGTCTCCATAGCTGGGCGTTAGGGGGCCGGAGGACCCGGAGCTGGGCGTTAGGGGCCCTGTGGATCCGGAGCTGGGCGTTAGGGGGCCTTTGGACCCTATGGTAGGCGTTAGGGTGCATGTGATCCCCGGAGCTGGGTGTTAGGGGGCCTGTGGTCCCCGAAGCTGGGCGTCAGGGGTCCTCTGGACCCCGAGATGGGCGGTAGGGGGCCTGTGTACCCGATGGTAGGCGTTAGGGGACCTGAGAACTCAAGCTGGGCCTTAGGGAGCCTGTGGTCCCCGGAGCTGGGCGTTAGGGGTCCTGAGGTCCCGATAGTAGGCGTTAGGCGGCCTGTGGTCCCCAGGCTGGGCGTTAGGGGACCTGTGGACCCGATGGCAGGCGTTAGGGGGCCTGTGGGCCCCGGAGCTGGGCGGTAGGGGGCCTGTGGAATCGATGGTATGCGTTGTGGGGCCTGTGAACCCGGAGCTGGTCGTTACGGGTCTGTTTACCCGGAGCTGGTCGTTAGGGAGCCTGTGGATCCGGAGCTGGGCGTTAGGGGGCCTGTGGACCCTATGGTAGGCGTTAGGGTGCATGTGATCCCCGGAGCTGGACGTTAGGGGTCCTGTGGACCCGGAGCTGGGCGTTAGGGGGCCTGTGGGCCCGATGGTAGGCGTTAGGGCTCCTGAGGACCCAGAGCTTTGCGTTAGGGGGCCTGTGGGCCCGATGGTAGGCGTTAGGGCTTCTTTGGACCCGGAGCTGGGCGTTAGGGGGCCTGTGATCCCCTTTCTTGGTGTTAGCGGTCCTGTGTTCCCTGGGCTGGGCGTTAGGGGTCCTGTGGACCCGGAGCTGGGCGTTAGGGGTCCTGTGGACCCGGAGCTGGGCGTTAGGGGTCCTGTGGGCCCGATGGTAGGCGTTTGGGGGCTGAGGACCCGGAGCTAGGCGTTAGGGGGCCCGTGGACCCCGAGCTCGTCGTTAGGGGGCCTGTGGACGCGATGGTTGGCGTTAGGGGGCCGGTGGTCCCCTGGCTGGCCGTTAGGGGGCCTGAGGACCCGAAGGTGGGCGTTAGGGGGCCTGAGGTCCACGGAGCTGGGCGCTAAGGGGCCTGTGGACCCAATCGTAGGCGTTAGGAGTCCTGAAGTCCCCGGAGCTGGGCGTTAGGTGGCCTGTGGACCCGATGGTGGGCGTTAGGGGGCCTGAGGCCCCGGAGCTGGGCGTTAGGGGGTCTGTGGTCCCCGTTCTTGCCGTTAGCGGTCCTGTGTTCCCTGGGCTGGGCGTTAGGGGTCCTGTGGACCCGGAGCTGGGCGTTAGTGGTCCTGTGGACCGGATGGTAGGCGTTTTGGGGGCTGAGGACCCGGAGCTAGGCGTTAGGTGGCCTGTGGACCCCGAGCTGGTCGTTAGGGGGCCCGTGGACCCGGAGATGGGCGATAGGGGGCCTGTGGACCCGGAGCTGGGCGTTGGCGTGCCGAGGACCCGGAGCTGGGCGTTAAGGGGCCCGAGGACACGGAGCTTGGCGTTAGGGGTCCTGTGGACCCGGAGATAGGTGTCTGCGGGCCTGTGGACCTGGAGCTGGGCGTTAGGGGTCCCGTGGTCCCGGTTCTGGGCGTTAGGGGGTCCGAGGACCCAGAGCTGGGCGTTAGGGGGCTTGTGAACCCGATGGTAAGCGTTAGGGGGCCTGTGTTCCCCGGAGCTGGGCGTTAGGGGCCCTGTGGATCCGGAGCTGGGCGTTAGGGGGCCTTTGGACCCTAAGGTAGGCGTTACGGTGCATGTGATCCCGGGAGCTGGCCGTTAGGGGGCCTGTGGTCCCCGGAGCTGGGCGTCAGGGGTCCTCTGGACCCGGAGATGGGCGGTAGGGGGCCTGTGGACCCGATGGTAGGCGTTAGGGGGCCAGAGAACTCGTAGCTGGGCCTTAGGGGGCCTGTGGTCCCCGGAGCTGGGTGTTAGGGTTCCTGAGGTCCCGATGGTAGGCGTTAGGCGGCCTGTGGTCCCCAGGCTGGGCGTTAGGGGGCCTGTGGACCTGGAGCTGGGCGTTAGGGGGCCTGTGGGCCCCGGAGCTGGGCGTTAGGGGGCCTATGGAATCGATGGTGTGCGTTGGTGGGCCTGTGGACCCGGAGCTGGTCGTTAGGGGGCCTGTTTATCCGGAGCTGGTCGTTAGGGGGCCTGTGGTTCCGGAGCTGGGCGTTAGCGGGCCTGTGGACCCTATGGTAGGCGTTAGGGTGCATGTGATCCCCGGAGCTGGACGTTAGGGGTCCTGTGGACCCGGAGCTGGGCGTTAGGGGGCCTGTGGGCCCGATGGTAGGCGTTAGGGCTCCTGAGGACCCGGAGCTGGGCTTTAGGGTGCCTGTGGACCCGGAGCTGGGCGTTAGGGGGCTTGTGGACCGATGGTCGGCATTAGGGGGCCTGAGGTCCTCGGAGCTGGGCGTTAGGGTGCCTGTGGACCCGACGGTGGGCTTTAGGGGGCCTGTGGACCCGATGGTGGGCGTTAGGGGGCGTGTGGACCCCGCAGCTGAGCGTTAGGGGGCCTGTCGACACGATGGTGGGTGTTAGGGTGCCTGTGGTCCCCGGAGCTGGGCGTTAGGGGGCCTGCGGTCTCCGGAGCTGGGCGTTAGCAGTCCTGTGGACCCGGAGCTGGGCGTTAGGGTTCCTATGGACCCGATAGCAGGCGTTAGGGGGCCTGAGGTCCCCGGAGCTGGGCGTCAGGGGGCCTGAGGTCCCTGGACTTGGGCGTTAGGGGGCCTGTGGACCGATGGTAGGCGTTAGGGAGCCTGTGGACCCCGGAGCTGGAGGTTAGGGGGCCTTGGACCCGATGGTGGGCGTTAGGGGGCCTGTGGTCTCCGGAGCTGGGCGTTAGGAGGCCTGTGGTCTCCGGAGCTGGGCGTTAGGGGGCCTGTGGTCTCCGGAGCTGGGCGTTTGGGAGCCTGATGACCCGGAGCAGGGCGTTAGGGGGCCTGAGGTCCCCGGAGCAGGGCGTTAGGGGGCCTGTGGACCCGATGGTGGGCGTTAGGGGTCCTGAGGACCCGGGGCTGGGCGTTAGGGGGCCTGTGGTCCCGGAGCTGGTCGTTAGGGGGCCTGTGGACTCGGAGCTGGGCGTTAGGAGGCCTGAGGTCCCCGGAGCGGGGCGTTAGGGGGCCTGTGGACCCGATACTATGCGTTAGGGGGCCTGTGGTCTCCGGAACTGGGCCTTAGGGGCCCTGTGGACCCGGAGCTGGGCGTTAGTTGGCCTGTAGACCCGATGGAAGGCTTTAGGGGGCCTGTGGACACGATGATGGGCGTTAGGAGGCCTGAGGTCCCCGGAGCTGGGCGTTAGGGGGCCTGTGGACCCGATGGTAGGCGTTAGAGGGCCTGTGGTCCCCGGAGCTGGGAGTTAGGGGGCCTGTGGACCCGATGGTGGGAGTTAGGGTTCCTCTGGACCCGATGGTAGGCGTAAGGGGGACTGTGGACCCGATGGTGGGTGTTAGGGGGCCTCAGATCCCCGGAGCTGGGCGTTAGGCGGCCTGTGGACCCGGAGCTGGGCGGTAGGGGGCCTGAGGACCCGGAGCTGGGCGTTAGGTAGCTTGTGGACCCGATGGTGGGCGTTCTGGTTCCTGAGGTCCCCGGAGGCGGCGTGAGGGTGCCTGTGTACCCGATTATGGACGTTAGGGTGCCATTGG
This sequence comes from Aldabrachelys gigantea, assembly GCA_026122505.1. Lineage (NCBI taxonomy): Eukaryota > Metazoa > Chordata > Testudines > Testudinidae > Aldabrachelys > Aldabrachelys gigantea. Next base: position 21,884 of record JALNIE010000113.1, read on the forward strand.
ACCTCATGGTAGGCGTTAGGGGGCCTGTGGTCCCCGGAGCTGAGAGTTAGGGGGGCCTGTGGACACGGAGCTGGGCGTCAGGGGGCTGTGGACCCGAAGGTAGGCGTTAGGGGGCCTGAGGTCCCCGGAGCTGGGCGCTTGGGGGCCTGAGGTCCCCGTAGCTGGGCGTTAGGGGTCCAGTGGACCCGATGGTGGGCGTTAGGGTTCCTTTGGTCCCTAGAGCTGAGCGTTATTGGGCCTGTGAAAGCGATGTTAGGCTTTAGGGGGCCTGTGGTCCCTGCAGCTGGGCGTTAGGGGGCCAGTGGTCCCGGAGCTGGGTGTTAGGGTGTCTGTGGACCGGATGGTAGGCGTTAGGGGGCATGTAGTCCCCGGAGCTGAGCGTTAGAGGGCCTGTGGACCCGGAGCTGGGCGTTAGGGGGCCTGTGGGCCCCTGAGCTGGGCGGTAGTGGGCCTGTGGAATCGATGGTATGCGTTGTGGGGCCTGTGAACCCGGAGCTGGTCGTTACGGGTCTGTTTACCCGGAGTTGGTCGTTAGGGAGCCTGTGGATCCGGAGCTGGGCGTTAGGGGGCCTGTGGACCCTATGGTAGGCGTTAGGGTGCATGTGATCCCCGGAGCTGGACGTTAGGGGTCCTGTGGACCCGGAGCTGGGCGTTAGGGGGCCTGTGGGCCCGATGGTAGGCGTTAGGGCTCCTGAGGACCCAGAGCTTTGCGTTAGGGGGCCTGTGGGCCCGATGGTAGGCGTTAGGGCTCCTTTGGACCCGGAGCTGGGCGTTAGGGGGCCTGTGATCCCCTTTCTTGGCGTTAGCGGTCCTGTGTTCCCTGGGCTGGGCGTTAGGGGTCCTGTGGACCCGGAGCTGGGCGTTAGGGGTCCTGTGGGCCCGATGGTAGGCGTTTGGGGGCTGAGGACCCGGAGCTAGGCGTTAGGGGGCCCGTGGACCCCGAGCTCGTCGTTAGGGGGCCCGTGGACCCGGAGATCGTCGTTAGGGGGCCTGTGGTCCCCATTGAAGGCGTTAGGGGGCCTGTGGTCCCCATTGTAGGCGTTAGGGGGCCTGTGGTCCCCTGGCTGGCCGTTAGGGGGCCTGAGGACCCGAAGGTGGGCGTTAGGGGGCCTGAGGTCCACGGAGCTGGGCGCTAAGGGGCCTGTTGACCCGATCGTAGGCGTTAGGAGTCCTGAGGTCCCCGGAGCTGGGCGTTAGGTGGCCTGTGGAACCGATGGTGGGCGTTAGGGTCCTGAGGCCCCGCAGCTGGGCGTTATGGGGCCTGTGGACCCGATGGTAGGCGTTAGGGGGCCAGTGGTCCCCGGAGCTGGGCGTTAGGGAGCCTGTGATTCTGATGGTAGGCGTTAGGGGGCCTGTGGTCCCCGGAGCTGGGCGTTAGGGGGCCTGTGGTCCCCGTTCTTGCCGTTAGCGGTCCTGTGTTCCCTGGGCTGGGCGTTAGGGGTCCTGAGGACCCGGAGCTAGGCGTTAGTGGTCCTGTGGACCCCTAGCTGGTCGTTAGGGGGCCCGTGGACCCGGAGCTGGTCGTTAGGGGGCCTGTGGACCCGGAGATCGTCGTTAGGGGGCCTGAGGTAACCGGAGCTGGGCGTTAGGGGTCCTGTGGACCCGATGGTGGGCGTTAGTGGGCGTGAGGATCCGCAGCTGTGCGTTAGGGGGCCTGAGGAGCCGATGGTAGGCGTTAGGGGGCCTTTGGTCCCTGGAGCTGGGCGTTATTGGGCCTGTGGACCCGGTGGTTGGCGTTAAGGGGTCTGTTGTCCCCGGAGCTGGGCGTTAGGGGGCCTGTGAAAGCGATGTTAGGCTTTAGGGGGCCTGTGGTCCCTGGAGCTGGGCGTTAGGGGGCCAGTGGTCCCGGAGCTGGGTGTTAGGGGGTCTGTGGACCCGATGCTAGGCGTTAGGGGGCCTGTGGGCCCCGGAGCTGGGCGTTAGGGGCCTTTGGACCCGATGATGTGCGTTAGGGGGCCTGAGGTCCCGGAGCTGGGCGTCAGGGGGCCTGTGGACCCGACGGTGGGCGTTAGGGGACCTGAGGTCCCCGGAGCTGGGCGTTAGGGGGCCTGTGGATCCGATGGTGGGTGTTAGGGGGCCTTAGGTCCCCGGAGCAGGACGTTAGGGGGCCTTAGGTCCCCGGAGCAGGGCGTTAGGGGGCCTTAGGTCCCCGGAGCTGGGCGTTAGGGGGCCTTAGGTCCCCGGAGCTGGGCGTTAGGAGGCCTGAGGTCCCCGGCGCAGGGCGTTAGGGGGCCTGTGGACCCGATGGTAAGCGTTAGGCGGCCTGTGTTCCCCGGAGCTGGGCGTTAGGGGCCCTGTGGATCCGGAGCTGGGCGTTAGGGGGCCTTTGGACCCTATGGTAGGCGTTAGGGTGCATGTGATCCCCGGAGCTGGGCGTCAGGGGTCCTCTGGACCCCGAGATGGGCGGTAGGGGGCCTGTGGACCCGATGGTAGGCGTTAGGGGACCTGAGAACTCGTAGCTGGGCCTTAGGGGGCCTGTGGTCCCCGGAGCTGGGCGTTAGGGGGCCTGAGGTCCCGATGGTAGGCGTTAGGCGGCCTGTGGTCCCCAGGCTGGGCGTTAGGGGGCCTGTGGACCCGATGGCAGGCGTTAGGGGGCCTGTGGGCCCCGGAGCTGAGCGTTAGGGGGCCTGTGGGCCCCGGAGCTGGGCGGTAGGGGGCCTGTGGAATCGATGGTATGCGTTGTGGGGCCTGTGAACCCGGAGCTGGTCGTTACGGGTCTGTTTACCCGGAGCTGGTCGTTAGGGAGCCTGTGGATCCGGAGCTGGGCGTTAGGGGGCCTGTGGACCCTATGGTAGGCGTTAGGGTGCATGTGATCCCCGGAGCTGGACGTTAGGGGTCCTGTGGACCCGGAGCTGGGCGTTAGGGGGCCTGTGGGCCCGATGGTAGGCGTTAGGGCTCCTGAGGACCCAGAGCTTTGCGTTAGGGGGCCTGTGGGCCCGATGGTAGGCGTTAGGGCTTCTTTGGACCCGGAGCTGGGCGTTAGGGGGCCTGTGATCCCCTTTCTTGGCGTTAGCGGTCCTGTGTTCCCTGGGCTGGGCGTTAGGGGTCCTGTGGACCCGGAGCTGGGCGTTAGGGGTCCTGTGGGCCCGATGGTAGGCGTTTGGGGGCTGAGGACCCGGAGCTAGGCGTTAGGGGGCCCGTGGACCCCGAGCTCGTCGTTAGGGGGCCCGTGGACCCGGAGATCGTCGTTAGGGGGCCTGTGGACGCGATGGTTGGCGTTAGGGGGCCTGTGGTCCCCATTGTAGGCGTTAGGGGGCCTGTGGTCCCCTGGCTGGCCGTTAGGGGGCCTGAGGACCCGAAGGTGGGCGTTAGGGGGCCTGAGGTCCACGGAGCTGGGCGCTAAGGGGCCTGTGGACCCGATCGTAGGCGTTAGGAGTCCTGAGGTCCCCGGAGCTGGGCGTTAGGTGGCCTGTGGACCCGATGGTGGGCGTTAGGGGGCCTGAGGCCCCGGAGCTGGGCGTTAGGGGGTCTGTGGTCCCCGTTCTTGCCGTTAGCGGTCCTGTGTTCCCTGGGCTGGGCGTTAGGGGTCCTGTGGACCCGTAGCTGGGCGTTAGTGGTCCTGTGGACCGGATGGTAGGCGTTTTGGGGGCTGAGGACCCGGAGCTAGGCGTTAGGGGGCCTGTGGACCCCGAGCTGGTCGTTAGGGGGCCCGTGGACCCGGAGATGGGCGATAGGGGGCCTGTGGACGCGATGGTGGGCGTTAGGGGGCCTGTGGACCCGGATCTGGTCGTTAGGGGGCCCGTGGACCCGGAGATGGGCGATAGGGGGCCTGTGGACCCGATGGTGGGTGTTAGGGTGCCTGTGGTCCCCGGAGCTGGGCGTTAGGGGGCCTGCGGTCTCCGGAGCTGGGCGTTAGCGGGCCTGTGGACCCGGAGCTGGACGTTAGGATTCCTATGGACCCGATAGCAGGCGTTAGGGGGCCTTAGGTCCCCGGAGCTGGGCGTCAGGGGGCCTGAGGTCCCTGGAGCTGGTCGTTAGGGGGCCTGCGGTCTCCGGAGCTGGGCGTTAGGGGGCCTGCGGTCTCCGGAGCTGGGCGTTAGCGTGCCTGTGGACCCGGAGCTGGACGTTGGCGTGCCCGAGGACCCGGAGCTGGGCGTTAAGGGGCCCGAGGACACGGAGCTGGGCGTTAAGGGGCCCGAGGACACGGAGCTGGGCGTTAGGGGTCCTGTGGACCCGGAGATAGGTGTCTGCGGGCCTGTGGACCTGGAGCTGGGCGTTAGGGGTCCCGTGGTCCCGGATCTGGGCGATAGGGGGTCCGAGGACCCAGAGCTGGGCGTTAGGGGGCTTGTGAACCCGATGGTAAGCGTTAGGGGGCCTGTGTTCCCCGGAGCTGGGCGTTAGGGGCCCTGTGGATCCGGAGCTGGGCGTTAGGGGGCCTTTGGACCCTAAGGTAGGCGTTACGGTGCATGTGATCCCCGGAGCTGGCCGTTAGGGGGCCTGTGGTCCCCGGAGCTGGGCGTCAGGGGTCCTCTGGACCCGGAGATGGGCGGTAGGGGGCCTGTGGAACCGATGGTAGGCGTTAGGGGGCCAGAGAACTCGTAGCTGGGCATTAGGGGGCCTGTGGTCCCCGGAGCTGGATGTTAGGGGGCCTGAGGTCCCGATGGTAGGCGTTAGGCGGCCTGTGGTCCCCAGGCTGGGCGTTAGGGGGCCTGTGGACCCGGAGCTGGGCGTTAGGGGGCCTGTGGGCCCCGGAGCTGGGCGTTAGGGGGCCTGTGTGCCCCGGAGCTGGGCGTTAGGGGGCCTATGGAATCGATGGTGTGCGTTGGTGGGCCTGTGGACCCGTAGCTGGTCGTTAGGGGGCCTGTTTACCCGGAGCTGGTCGTTAGGGGGCCTGTGGTTCCGGAGCTGTGCGTTAGCGGGCCTGTGGACCCTATGGTAGGCGTTAGGGTGCATGTGATCCCCGGAGCTGGACGTTAGGGGTCCTGTGGACCCGGAGCTGGGCGTTAGGGGGCCTGTGGGCCCGATGGTAGGCGTTAGGGCTCCTGAGGACCCGGAGCTGGGCTTTAGGGGGCCTGTGGACCCGGAGCTGGGCGTTAGGGGGCTTGTGGACCGATGGTGGGCATTAGGGGGCCTGAGGTCCTCGGAGCTGGGCTTTAGGGGGCCTGTGGACCCGACGGTGGGCTTTAGGGGGCCTGTGGACCCGATGGTGGGCGTTAGGGGGCGTGTGGACCCCGCAGCTGAGCGTTAGGGGGCCTGTGGACACGATGGTGGGTGTTAGGGTGCCTGTGGTCCCCGGAGCTGGGCGTTAGGGGGCCTGCGGTCTCCGGAGCTGGGTGTTAGCGGTCCTGTGGACCCGGAGCTGGGCGTTAGGGTTCCTATGGACCCGATAGCAGGCGTTAGGGGGCCTGAGGTCCCCGGAGCTGGGCGTCAGGGGGCCTGAGGTCCCTGGACCTGGGCGTTAGGGGGCCTGTGGACCGATGGTAGGCGTTAGGGGGCCTGTGGACCGATGGTAGGCGTTAGGGAGCCTGTGGACCCCGGAGCTGGAGGTTAGGGGGCCTTGGACCCGATGGTGGGCGTTAGGGGGCCTGTGGTCTCCGGAGCTGGGCGTTAGGGGGCCTGTGGTCTCCGGAGCTGGGCGTTAGGGGGCCTGTGGTCTCCGGAGCTGGGCGTTTGGGAGCCTGATGACCCGGAGCAGGGCGTTAGGGGGCCTGAGGTCCCCGGAGCAGGGCGTTAGGGGGCCTGTGGACCCGATGGTGGGCGTTAGGGGTCCTGAGGACCCGGGGCTGGGCGTTAGGGGGCCTGTGGTCCCGGAGCTGGTCGTTAGGGGGCCTGTGGACTCGGAGCTGGGCGTTAGGAGGCCTGAGGTCCCCGGAGCGGGGCGTTAGGGGGCCTGTGGACCCGATACTATGCGTTAGGGGGCCTGTGGTCTCCGGAACTGGGCCTTAGGGGCCCTGTGGACCCGGAGCTGGGCGTTAGTTGGCCTGTAGACCCGATGGAAGGCTTTAGGGGGCCTGTGGACACGATGATGGGCGTTAGGAGGCCTGAGGTCCCCGGAGCTGGGCGTTAGGGGGCCTGTGGACCCGATGGTAGGCGTTAGAGGGCCTGTGGTCCCCGGAGCTGGGAGTTAGGGGGCCTGTGGCCCCTTTGTTGGGTGTTAGGGTGCCTGTGGTCCCCGGAGCTGGGCGTTAGGGGGCCTGCGGTCTCTGGAGCTGGGCGTTAGCGGTCCTGTGGACCCCGAGCTGGGCGTTAGGGTTCCTATGGACCCGATAGCAGGCGTTAGGGGGCCTGAGGTCCCCGGAGCTGGGCGTCAGGGGGCCTGAGGTCCCTGGAGCTGGGCTTTAGGGGGCCTGTGGACCCGATGGTAAGCGTTAGGGGGCCTGTGTTCCCCGGAGCTGGGCGTTAGGGGCCCTGTGGATCCGGAGCTGGGCGTTAGGGGGCCTTTGGACCCTATGGTAGGCGTTAGGGTGCATGTGATCCCCGGAGCTGGGTGTTAGGGGGCCTGTGGTCCCCGGAGCTGGGCGTCAGGGGTCCTCTGGACCCCGAGATGGGCGGTAGGGGGCCTGTGGACCCGATGGTAGGCGTTAGGGGACCTGAGAACTCGTAGCTGGGCCTTAGGGGGCCTGTGGTCCCCGGAGCTGGGCGTTAGGGGGCCTGAGGTCCCGATGGTAGGCGTTAGGCGGCCTGTGGTCCCCAGGCTGGGCGTTAGGGGGCCTGTGGACCCGATGGCAGGTGTTAGGGGGGCTTAGTACCCGGAGATGGGCGTTAGGGGGCCTGTGTGCCCCGGAGCTGGGCGGTAGGGGGCCTGTGGAATCGATGGTATGCGTTGTGGGGCCTGTGAACCCGGAGCTGGTCGTTACGGGTCTGTTTACCCGGAGTTGGTCGTTAGGGAGCCTGTGGATCCGGAGCTGGGCGTTAGGGGGCCTGTGGACCCTATGGTAGGCGTTAGGGTGCATGTGATCCCCGGAGCTGGACGTTAGGGGTCCTGTGGACCCGGAGCTGGGCGTTAGGGGGCCTGTGGGCCCGATGGTAGGCGTTAGGGCTCCTGAGGACCCAGAGCTTTGCGTTAGGGGGCCTGTGGGCCCGATGGTAGGCGTTAGGGCTCCTTTGGACCCGGAGCTGGGCGTTAGGGGGCCTGTGATCCCCTTTCTTGGCGTTAGCGGTCCTGTGTTCCCTGGGCTGGGCGTTAGGGGTCCTGTGGACCCGGAGCTGGGCGTTAGGGGTCCAGTGGGCCCGATGGTAGGCGTTTGGGGGCTGAGGACCCGGAGCTAGGCGTTAGGGGGCCCGTGGACCCCGAGCTCGTCGTTAGGGGGCCCGTGGACCCGGAGATCGTCGTTAGGGGGCCTGTGGACGCGATGGTTGGCGTTACGGGGCCTGTGGTCCCCATTGTAGGCGTTAGGGGGCCTGTGGTCCCCTGGCTGGCCGTTAGGGGGCCTGTGGACCTGATCGTAGGCGTTAGGAGTCCTGAGGTCCCCGGAGCTGGGCGTTAGGTGGCCTGTGGACCCGATGGTGGGCGTTAGGGGGCCTGAGGCCCCGGAGCTGGGCGTTACGGGGCCTGTGGACCCGATGGTAGGCGTTAGGGGGCCCGTGGTCCCCGGAGCTGGGCGTTAGGGAGCCTGTGATTCTGATGGTAGGCGTTAGGGGGCCTGTGGTCCCCGGAGCTGGGCGTTAGGGGGTCTGTGGTCCCCGTTCTTGCCGTTATCGGTCCTGTGTTCCCTGGGCTGGGCGTTAGCGGTCCTGTGGACCCGGAGCTGGGCGTTAGTGGTCCTGTGGACCGGATGGTAGGCATTTTTGGGGGCTGAGGACCCGGAGCTAGGCGTTAGGGGGCCTGTGGACCCCTAGCTGGTCGTTAGGGGGCCCGTGGACCCGGAGCTGGTCGTTAGGGGGCCTGTGGACCCGCAACTGGGCGTTAGGAGGCCTGAGGTAACCGGAGCTGGGCGTTAGTGGGCGGTGAGGATCCGCAGCTGTGCGTTATTGGGCCTGTGGACCCGATGGTTGGCGTTAAGGGGTCTGTTGTCCCCGGAGCTGGGCGTTAGGGGGCCTGTGAAAGCGATGTTAGGCTTTAGGGGGCCTGTGGTCCCTGCAGCTGGGCGTTAGGGGGCCAGTGGTCCCGGAGCTGGGTGTTAGGGGGTCTGTGGACCGGATGGTAGGCGTTAGGGGGCCTGTAGTCCCCGGAGCTGAGCGTTAGAGGGCCTGTGGACCTGGAGCTGGGCGTTAGGGGGCCTGTGAACCTAATGCTAGGCGTTAGGGGGCCTGTGGGCCCCGGAGCTGGGCGTTCGGGGCCTTTGGACCCGATGATGTGCGTTAGGGGGCCTGAGGTCCCGGAGCTGGGCGTCAGGGGGCCTGTGGACCCGACTGTGGGCGTTAGGGGACCTGAGGTCCCCGGAGCTGGGCGTCAGGGGGCCTGTGGACCCGACTGTGGGCGTTAGGGGACCTGAGGTCCCGGAGCTGGGCGTTAGGGGGCCTGTGGAACCCGATGGTGGGCGTTAGGGGGCGTGTGGAACCCGGAGCTGGAGGTTAGGGGGCCTGTGGCCCCTTTGGTGGGTGTTAGGGTGCCTGTGGTCCCCGGAGCTGGGCGTTAGGGGGCCTGCGGTCTCCGGAGCTCGGCGTTAGCGGTCCTGTGGACCCCGAGCTGGGCGTTAGGGTTCCTATGGACCCGATAGCAGGCGTTAGGGGCCTGAGGTCCCCGGAGCTGGGCGTCAGGGGGCCTGAGGTCCCTGGAGCTGGGCTTTAGGGGGCCTGTGGACCGATGGTAGGCGTTAGGGAATCTGTGGACCCCGGAGCTGGAGGTTAGGGGGCCTGTGGTCTCTGGAGCTGGGCTTTAGGGGGCCTGTGGTCCCCGGAGCTTGGCGTTAGGGGGCCTGCGGTCTCTGGAGCTGGGCGTTAGCGGGCCTGTGGACCCGAAGCTGGGCGTTAGGGTTCCTATGGACCCGATAGCAGGCGTTAGGGGGACTGATGACCCGGAGCTGGGCGTTAGGGGGCCTGAGGTCCCCGGAGCTGGGCGTTAGGGGGCCTGTGGACTGAAGGTATGCGTTAGGGAGCCTGTGGTCCCCGGAGCTGGAGGTTAGGGGGCCTGTGAACCCGATGGTGGGCGTTAGGGGTCCTGTGGTCTCCGGAGCTGGGCGTTAGGGGGGCTGTGGTCTCCGTAGCTGGGCGTTAGGGGGCCTGTGGACCCGGAGCTGGGCGTTAGGGGCCTTTGGACCCCATGATGTGCGTTAGGGGGCCTGAGGTCCCGGAGCTGGGCGTCAGGGGGCCTGTGGACCCGATGGTGGGCGTTAGGTGGCCTGAGGTCCCCGGAGCTGGGTGTTAGGGGGCCTGTGGATCCGATGGTGGGTGTTAGGGTTCCTGAGGTCCCGGAGCTGGGCGTCAGGGGGCCTGTGGACCCGATGGTGGGCGTTAGGTGGCCTGAGGTCCCCGGAGCTGGGCGTTAGGGGGCCTGTGGATCGATGGTGGGTGTTAGGGTGCCTGTTGGTCCCCGGAGCTGGAGGTTAGGGGGCCTGTGGACCCGATGGTGGGTGTTAGGGTGCCTGTGGTCCCCGGAGCTGGGCGTTAGGGGCCCTGTGGTCTCCGTAGCTGGGCGTTAGGAGGCCTGTGGTCTCCGTAGGCTGGGCGTTAGGGGGCCGGAGGACCCGGAGCTGGGCGTTAGGGGGTCTGTGGACCCGATGGTGGGCGTTACTGGTTCCGTGCTCCAAGCGCTGGTCATTAGGGAGCCCGTGGACCCGGAGCTGGGCGTTAGGGGGTCTGAGGACCCAGAGCTGGGCGTTTAGGGGGGCCTGTGTTCCCCGGAGCTGGGCGTTAGGGGCCCTGTGGATCCGGAGCTGGGCGTTAGGGGGCCTTTGGACCCTATGGTAGGCGTTAGGGTGCATGTGATCCCCGGAGCTGGGTGTTAGGGGGCCTGTGGTCCCCGGAGCTGGGCGTCAGGGGTCCTCTGGACCCCGAGATGGGCGGTAGGGGGCCTGTGGACCCGATGGTAGGCGTTAGGGGACCTGAGAACTCGTAGCTGGGCCTTAGGGGGCCTGTGGTCCCCGGAGCTGGGCGTTAGGGGGCCTGAGGTCCCGATGGTAGGCGTTAGGCGGCCTGTGGTCCCCAGGCTGGGCGTTAGGGGGCCTGTGGGACCCGATGGCAGGCGTTAGGGGGCCTGTGGGCCCCGGAGCTGGGCGTTAGGGGGGCCTGTGGGCCCCGGAGCTGGGCGGTAGGGGGGCCTGTGGAATCGATGGTATGCGTTGTGGGGCCTGTGAACCCGGAGCTGGTCGTTACGGGTCTGTTTACCCGGAGCTGGTCGTTAGGGAGCCTGTGGATCCGGAGCTGGGCGTTTAGGGTTCCTATGGACCCGACAGCAGGCGTTAGGGGGCCTGAGGTCCCCGGAGCTGGGCGTCAGGGGGCCTGAGGTCCCTGGACCTGGGCGTTAGGGGGCCTGTGGACCGATGGTAGGCGTTAGGGAGCCTGTGGACCCCGGAGCTGGAGGTTAGGGGGCCTTGGACCCGATGGTGGGCGTTAGGGGGCCTGTGGTCTCCGGAGCTGGGCGTTAGGGGGCCTGTGGTCTCCGGAGCTGGGCGTTAGGGGGCCTGTGGTCTCCGGAGCTGGGCGTTTGGGAGCCTGATGACCCGGAGCAGGGGCGTTAGGGGGCCTGAGGTCCCCGGAGCAGGGCGTTAGGGGGCCTGTGGACCCGATGGTGGGCGTTAGGGGTCCTGAGGACCCGGGGGCTGGGCGTTAGGGGGCCTGTGGTCCCGGAGCTGGTCGTTAGGGGGCCTGTGGACTCGGAGCTGGGCGTTAGGAGGCCTGAGGTCCCCGGAGCGGGGCGTTAGGGGGCCTGTGGACCCGGATACTATGCGTTAGGGGGCCTGTGGTCTCCGGAACTGGGCCTTACGGGCCCTGTGGACCCGGAGCTGGGCGTTAGTTGGCCTGTAGACTCGATGGAAAGGCTTTAGGGGGCCTGAGGACACGATGATGGGCGTTAGGAGGCCTGAGGTCCCCGGAGCTGGGCGTTAGGGGGCCTGTGGACCCGATGGTAGGCGTTAGAGGGCCTGTGGTCCCCGGAGCTTGGAGTTAGGGGGCCTGTGGCCCCTTTGTTGGGTGTTAGGGTGCCTGTGGTCCCCGGAGCTGGGCGTTAGGGGGCCTGCGGTCTCTGGAGCTGGGCGTTAGCGGTCCTGTGGACCCCGAGCTGGGCGTTAGGGTTCCTATGGACCCGATAGCAGGCGTTAGGGGGCCTGAGGTCCCCGGAGCTGGGCGTCAGGGGGCCTGAGGTCCCTGGAGCTGGGCTTTAGGGGGCCTGTGGACCCGATGGTAAGCGTTAGGGGGCCTGTGTTCCCCGGAGCTGGGCGTTAGGGGCCCTGTGGATCCGGAGCTGGGCGTTAGGGGGCCTTTGGACCCTATGGTAGGCGTTAGGGTGCATGTGATCCCCCGGAGCTGGGTGTTAGGGGGCCTGTGGTCCCCGGAGCTGGGCGTCAGGGGTCCTCTGGACCCCGAGATGGGCGGTAGGGGCCTGTGGACCCGATGGTAGGCGTGTAGGGGACCTGAGAACTCGTAGCTGGGCCTTAGGGGGCCTGTGGTCCCGGAGCTGGGCGTTAGGGGGCCTGAGGTCCCGATGGTAGGCGGATAGGCGGCCTGTGGTCCCCAGGCTGGGCGTTAGGGGGCCTGTGGACCCGATGGCAGGCGTTAGGGGGGCTGAGTACCCGGAGATGGGCGTTAGGGGGCCTGTGTGCCCCGGAGCTGGGCGGTAGGGGGCCTGTGGAATCGATGGTATGCGTTGTGGGGCCTGTGAACCCGGAGCTGGTCGTTACGGGTCTGTTTACCCGGAGTTTGGTCGTTAGGGAGCCTGTGGATCCGGAGCTGGGCGTTAGGGGGCCTGTGGACCCTATGGTAGGCGTTAGGGTGCATGTGATCCCCGGAGCTGGACGTTAGGGGTCCTGTGGACCCGGAGCTGGGCGTTAGGGGGCCTGTGTGCCCGATGGTAGGCGTTAGGGCTCCTGAGGACCCAGAGCTTTGCGTTAGGGGGCCTGTGGGCCCCGATGGTAGGCGTTAGGGCTCCTTTGGACCCGGAGCTGGGCGTTAGGGGGCCTGTGATCCCCTTTCTTGGCGTTAGCGGTCCTGTGTTCCCTGGGCTGAGCGTTTGGGGTCCTGTGGACCCGGAGCTGGGCGTTACGGGTCCTGTGGGCCCGATGGTAGGCGTTTGGGGGGCTGAGGACCCGGAGCTAGGCGTTAGGGGGCCCGTGGACCCCGAGCTCGTCGTTAGGGGGCCCGTGGACCCGGAGATCGTCGTTAGGGGGCCTGTGGACGCGATGGTTGGCGTTACGGGGCCTGTGGTCCCCATTGTAGGCGTTAGGGGGCCTGTGGTCCCCTGGCTGGCCGTTAGGGGGCCTGTGGACCTGATCGTAGCGTTAGGAGTCCTTAGGTCCCCGGAGCTGGGCGTTAGGTGGCCTGTGACCCGATGGTGGGCGTTAGGGGGCCTGAGGCCCCGGAGCTGGGCGTTACAGGGGCCTGTGGACCCGATGGTAGGCGTTAGGGGGCCCGTGGTCCCCGGAGCTGGGCGTTAGGGAGCCTGTGATTCTGATGGTAGGCGTTATGGGTGCCTGTGGTCCCCGGAGCTGGGCGTTTAGGGGGGTCTGTGGTCCCCGTTCTTGCCGTTATCGGTCCTGTGTTCCCTGGGCTGGGCGATAGCGGTCCTGTGGACCCGGAGCTGGGCGGTTAGTGGTCCTGTGGACCGGATGGTAGGCATTTTGGGGGCTGAGGACCCGGAGCTAGGCGTTAGGGGGCCTGTGGACCCCTAGCTGGTCGTTAGGGGGCCCGTGGACCCGGAGCTGGTCGTTAGGGGGCCTGTGGACCCGCAACTGGGCGTTAGGAGGCCTGAGGTAACCGGAGCTGGGCGTTAGTGGGCGTGAGGATCCGGCAGCTGTGCGTTATTGGGCCTGTGGACCCGATGGTTGGCGTTAAGGGGTCTGTTGTCCCCGGAGCTGGGCGTTAGGGGGCCTGTGAAAGCGATGTTAGGCTTTAGGGGGCCTGTGGTCCCTGCAGCTGGGCGTTAGGGGGCCAGTGGTCCCGGAGCTGGGTGTTAGGGGGTCTGTGGACCGGATGGTAGGCGTTAGGGGGCCTGTAGTCCCCGGAGCTGAGCGTTAGAGGGCCTGTGGACCTGGAGCTGGGCGTTAGGGGGCCTGTGAACCTAATGCTAGGCGTTAGGGGGCCTGTGGGCCCCGGAGCTGGGCGTTCGGGGCCTTTGGACCCGATGATGTGCGTTAGGGGGCCTGAGGTCCCGGAGCTGTGGCGTCAGGGGGCCTGTGGACCCGACTGTGGGCGTTAGGGGACCTGAGGTCCCCGGAGCTGGGCGTTAGGGGGCCTGTGGACCCGAGGGTGGGCGTTAGGGGGCGTGTGGAACCCGGAGCTGGAGGTTAGGGGGCCTGTGGCCCCTTTTGGTGGGTGTTAGGGTGCCTGTGGTCCCCGGAGCTGGGCGTTAGGGGGCCTGCGGTCTCCGGAGCTCGGCGTTAGCGGTCCTGTGGACCCCGAGCTGGGCGTTAGGGTTCCTATGGACCCGATAGCAGGCGTTAGGGGGCCTGAGGTCACCCCGGAGCTGGTGCTTTAGGGGGCCTGTGGACCGATGGTAGGCGTTAGGGAACCTGTGGACCCCGGAGCTGGAGGTTAGGGGCCTGTGGACTCTGGAGCTGGGCTTTAGGGGGCCTGTGGTCCCCGGAGCTGGGCGTTAGGGGGCCTGCGGTCTCTGGAGCTGGGCGTTAGCGGGCCTGTGGACCCGAAGCTGGGCGTTAGGGTTCCTATGGACCCGATAGCAGGCGTTAGGGGGCCTGATGACCCGGAGCTGGGCGTTAGGGGGCCTGAGGTCCCCGGAGCTGGGCGTTAGGGGGGCCTGTGGACTGAAGGTATGCGTTAGGGAGCCTGTGGTCCCCGGAGCTGGAGGTTAGGGGGCCTGTGAACCCGATGGTGGGCGTTAGGGGTCCTGTGGTCTCCGGAGCTGGGCGTTAGGGGGGCTGTGGTCTCCGTAGCTGGGCGTTAGGGGGCCTGTGGACCCGGAGCTGGGCGTTAGGGCCTTTGGACCCCATGATGTGCGTTTAGGGGGGCCTGAGGTCCCGGAGCTGGGCCTGTCAGGGGGCCTGTGGACCCGATGGTGGGCGTTAGGTGGCCTGAGGTCCCCCGGAGCTGGGCGTTAGGGGGCCTGTGGATCCGATGGTGGGTGTTAGGGTTCCTGAGGTCCCGGAGCTGGGCGTCAGGGGGCCTGTGGACCCGATGGTGGGCGTTAGGTGGCCTGAGGTCCCCGGAGCTGGGGCGTTAGGGGGGCCTGTGGATCCGATGGTGGGTTGTTAGGGTGCCTGTGGTCCCCGGAGCTGGAGGTTAGGGGGCCTGTGGACCCGATGGTGGGTGTTAGGGTGCCTGTGGTCCCCGGAGCTGGGCGTTAGGGGCCCTGTGGTCTCCGTAGCTGGGCGTTAGGAGGCCTGTGGTCTCCGTAGCTGGGCGGTTAGGGGGCCGGAGGACCCGGAGCTGGGCGTTAGGGGGTCTGTGGACCCGATGGTGGGCGTTACTGGTTCCGTGCTCCAAGCGCTGGTCATTAGGGAGCCCGTGGACCCGGAGCTGGGGCGTTAGGGGGTCTGAGGACCCAGAGCTGGGCGTTAGGGGGCCTGGTGTTCCCCGGAGCTGGGCGTTAGGGGCCCTGTGGATCCGGAGCTGGGCGTTAGGGGGCCTTTGGACCCTATGGTAGGCGTTAGGGTGCATGTGATCCCCGGAGCTGGGTGATTAGGGGGCCTATGGTCCCCGGAGCTGGGCGTCATGGGGTCCTCTGGACCCCGAGATGGGCGGTAGGGGGCCTGTGGGACCCGATGGTAGGCGTTAGGGGACCTGAGAACTCGTAGCTGGGCCTTAGGGGGCCTGTGGTCCCCGGAGCTGGGCGTTAGGGGGCCTGAGGTCCCGATGGTAGGCGTTAGGCGGCCTGTGGTCCCCCAGGCTGGGCGTTATAGGGGGCCCTGTGGACCCGATGGGCAGGCCGTTAGGGGGCCTGTGGGCCCCCGGAGCTGGGGCGTTAGGGGGCCTGTGGGCCCCCGGAGCTGGGCGGTAGGGGGCCTGTGGAATCGATGGTATGCGTTGTGGGGCCTGTGAACCCGGGAGCTGGGTCGTTACGGGTCTGTTTACCCGGAGTTGGTCGTTAGGGAGCCTGTGTGGATCCGGGGAGCTGGGCGTTAGGGTTCCTATGGACCCGATAGCAGGCGTTAGGGGGCCTGAGGTCCCCGGAGCTGGGCGTCAGGGGGCCTGAGGTCCCTGGACCTGGGCGTTAGGGGGCCTGTGGACCGATGGTAGGCGTTAGGGAGCCTGTGGACCCCGGAGCTGGAGGTTAGGGGGCCTTGGACCCGATGGTGGGCGTTAGGGGGCCTGTGGTCTCCGGAGCTGGGCGTTAGGGGGCCTGTGGTCTCCGGAGCTGGGCGTTAGGGGCCTGTGGTCTCCGGAGCTGGGCGTTGGGAGCCTGATGACCCGGAGCAGGGCGTTAGGGGGCCTGAGGTCCCCGGAGCAGGGCGTTAGGGGGCCTGTGGACCCGATGGTGGGCGTTAGGGGTCCTGAGGACCCGGGGCTGGGCGTTAGGGGGCCTGTGGTCCCGGAGCTGGTCGTTAGGGGGCCTGTGGACTCGGAAGCTGGGCGTTAGGAGGCCTGAGGTCCCCGGAGCGGGGCGTTAGGGGGCCTGTGACCCGATACTATGCGTTAGGGGGCCTGTGGTCTCCGGAACTGGGCCTTAGGGGCCCTGTGGACCCGGAGCTGGGCGTTAGTTGGCCTGTAGACCCGATGGAAGGCTTTAGGGGGCCTGTGGACACGATGATGGGCGTTAGGAGGCCTGAGGTCCCCGGAGCTGGGCGTTAGGGGGCCTGTGGACCCGATGGTAGGCGTTAGAGGGCTGTGGTCCCCGGAGCTTGGAGTTAGGGGGCCTGTGGCCCCTTTGTTGGGTGTTAGGGTGCCTGTGGTCCCCGGAGCTGGGCGTTAGGGGGCCTGCGGTCTCTGGAGCTGGGCGTTAGCGGTCCTGTGGACCCCGAGCTGGGCGTTAGGGTTCCTATGGACCCCGATAGCAGGCGTTAGGGGGCCTGAGGTCCCCGGAGCTGGGCGTCAGGGGGCCTGAGGTCCCTGGAGCTGGGCTTTAGGGGGCCTGTGGACCCGATGGTAAGCGTTAGGGGCCTGTGTTCCCCGGAGCTGGGCGTTAGGGGGCCCTGTGGATCCGGAGCTGGGCGTTAGGGGGCCTTTGGACCCTATGGTAGGCGTTAGGGTGCATGTGATCCCCGGAGCTGGGTGTTAGGGGGCCTGTGGGTCCCCGGAGCTGGGCGTCAGGGGTCCTCTGGACCCCGAGATGGGCGGTAGGGGGCCTGTGGACCCGATGGTAGGCGTTAGGGGACCTGAGAACTCGTAGCTGGGCCTTAGGGGGCCTGTGGTCCCCGGAGTGGGCGTTTAGGGGGCCTGAGGTCCCGATGGTAGGCGTTAGGCGGCCTGTGGTCCCCAGGCTGGGCGTTAGGGGGCCTGTGGACCCGATGGCAGGCGTTAGGGGGGCTTAGTACCCGGAGCTGGGCGTTAGGGGGCCTGTGTGCCCCGGAGCTGGGCGGTAGGTGGGGCCTGTGGAATCGATGGTATGCGTTGTGGGGCCTGTGAACCCGGAGCTGGTCGTTACGGGTCTGTTTACCCGGAGTTGGTCGTTAGGGAGCCTGTGGATCCGGAGCTGGGCCGTTAGGGGGCCTGTGGACCCTATGGTAGGCGTTAGGGTGCATTGTGATCCCCGGAGCTGGGACGTTAGGGGTCCTGTGGACCCGGAGCTGGGCGTTAGGGGGCCTGTGGGCCCGATGGTAGGCGTTAGGGCTCCTGAGGACCCAGAGCTTTGCGTTAGGGGGCCTGTGGGCCCGATGGTAGGCGTTAGGGCTCCTTTGGACCCGGAGCTGGGCGTTAGGGGGCCTGTGATCCCCTTTCTTAGCGTTAGCGGTCCTGTGTTCCCAGGGCTGGGCGTTAGGGGTCCTGTGGACCCGGAGCTGGGCGTTAGGGGTCCTGTGGGCCCGATGGTAGGCGTTTGGGGGCTGAGGACCCGGAGCTAGGCGTTAGGGGGCCCGTGGACCCCGAGCTCGTCGTTAGGGGGCCCGTGGACCCGGAGATCGTCGTTAGGGGGCCTGTGGACGCGATGGTTGGCGTTACGGGGCCTGTGGGTCCCCATTGTAGGCGTTAGGGGGCCTGTGGTCCCCTGGCTGGCCGTTAGGGGGCCTGTGGACCTGATCGTAGGCGTTAGGAGTCCTGAGGTCCCCGGAGCTGGGCGTTAGGTTGCCTGTGGACCCGATGGTGGGCGTTAGGGGGCCTGAGGCCCCGGAGCTGGGCGTTACGGGGCCTGTGGACCCGATGGTAGGCGTTAGGGGGCCCGTGGTCCCCGGAGCTGGGCGTTAGGGAGCCTGTGATTCTGATGGTAGGCGTTAGGGGGCCTGTGGTCCCCGGAGCTGGGCGTTAGGGGGTCTGTGGTCCCCGCTCTTGCCGTTATCGGTCCTGTGTTCCCTGGGCTGGGCGTTAGCGGTCCTGTGGACCCGGAGCTGGGCGTTAGTGGTCCTGTGGACCGGATGGTAGGCATTTTGGGGGCTGAGGGAACCCGGAGCTAGCGTTAGGGGGGCCTGTGGACCCCTAGCTGGTCGTTAGGGGGGCCCGTGGACCCGGAGCTGGTCGTTAGGGGGCCTGTGGACCCGCAACTGGGCGTTAGGAGGCCTGAGGTAACCGGAGAGCTGGGCGTTAGTGGGCGTGAGGAACCGCAGCTGTGCGTTATGGGCCTGTGGACCCGAATGGTTGGCGTAAAGGGGTCTGTTTTGTCCCCGGAGCTGGGCGTTAGGGGGGCCTGTGAAAGCGATGTTAGGCTTTAGGGGCCTGTGGTCCCTGCAGCTGGGCGTTAGGGGGCCAGTGGTCCCGGAGCTGGGTGTTAGGGGGTCTGTGGACCGGATGGTAGGCGTTGGGGGCCTGTAGTCCCCGGAGCTGAGCGTTAGAGGGCCTGTTGGACCTGGAGCTGGGCGTTAGGGGGCCTGTGAACCTAATGCTAGGCGGTTAGGGGGCCTGTGGGCCCCGGAGCTGGCGCGTTCGGGGCCTTTGGACCCGATGATGTGCGTTAGGGGGCCTGAGGTCCCGGAGCTGGGCGTCAGGGGGCCTGTGGACCCGACTGTGGGCGTTAGGGGACCTGAGGTCCCCGGAGCTGGGCGTTTAGGGGGCCTGTGGACCCGATGGTGGGCGTTAGGGGGCGTGTGGAACCCGGAGCTGGAGGTTAGGGGGCCTGTGGCCCCTTTGGTGGGTGGTTAGGGTGCCTGTGGTCCCCGGAGCTGGGCGTTAGGGGGCCTGCGGTCTCCGGAGCTCGGCCGTCGTTAGCGGTCCTGTGGACCCCGAGCTGGGCGTTAGGGTTCCTATGGACCCGATAGCAGGCGTTAGGGGGCCTGAGGTCCCCGGATGGGCTTTTTAGGGGGCCTGTGGACCGATGGTAGGCGTTAGGGAACCTGTGGACCCCGGAGCTGGAGGTTAGGGGGCCTGTGGTCTCTGGAGCTGGGCTTTAGGGGGCCTGTGGTCCCCGGAGCTGGGCGTGAGTTAGGGGGCCTGCGGTCTCTGGGAGCTGGGCGTTAGCGGGCCTGTGGACCCGAAGCTGGGCGTTAGGGTTCCTATGGACCCGATAGCAGGCGTTAGGGGGCCTGATGACCCGGAGCTGGGCGTTAGGGGGCCTGAGGGTCCCCGGAGCTGGGCGTTAGGGGGCCTGTGGACTGAAGGTATGCGTTAGGGAGCCTGTGGTCCCCGGAGCTGGAGGTTAGGGGGCCTGTGAACCCGATGGTGGGCGTTAGGGGTCCTGTGGTCTCCGGAGCTGGGGCGTTAGGGGGGCTGTGGTCCTCCGTAGCTGGGCGTTAGGGGGCCTGTGGACCCGGAGCTGGGCGTTAGGGGCCTTTGGACCCCATGATGTGCGTTAGGGGGCCTGAGGTCCCGGAGCTGGGCGTCAGGGGGCCTGTGGACCCGATGGTGGGCGTTAGGTGGCCTGAGGTCCCGGAGCTGGGTGTTAGGGGGCCTGTGGATCCGATGGTGGGTGTTAGGGTTCCTGAGGTCCCGGAGCTGGGCCGTCAGGGGGCCTGTGGACCCGATGGTGGGCGTTAGGTGGCTGAGGTCCCCGGAGCTGGGCGTTAGGGGGCCTGTGGATCCGATGGTGGGTGTTAGGGTGCCTGTGGTCCCCGGAGCTGGAGGTTAGGGGGCCTGTGGACCCGATGGTGGGTGTTAGGGTGCCTGTGGTCCCCGGAGCTGGGCGTTTAGGGGCCCTGTGGTCTCCGTAGCTGGGCGTTAGGTAGGCCTGTGGTCTCCGTAGCTGGGCGTTAGGGGGCCGGAGGGACCCGGAGCTGGGCGTTAGGGGGGTCTGTGGACCCGATGGTGGGGCGTTACTGGTTCCGTGCTCCAAGCGCTGGTCATTAGGGAGCCCGTGACCCGGAGCTGGGCGTTAGGGGGTCTGAGGACCCAGAGCTGGGCGTTAGGGGGCCTGTGTTCCCCGGAGCTGGGCGTTAGGGGCCCTGTGGATCCGGAGCTGGGCGTTAGGGGGCCTTTGGACCCTATGGTAGGCGTTAGGGTGCATGTGATCCCCGGAGCTGGGTGTTAGGGGGCCTGTGGTCCCGGAGCTGGGCGTCAGGGGTCCTCTGGACCCCGAGATGGGCGGTAGGGGGCCTGTGGACCCGATGGTAGGCGTTAGGGGACCTTAGAACTCGTAGCTGGGCCTTAGGGGGCCTGTGGTCACCGGAGCTGGGCGTTAGGGGGCCTGAGGTCCCGATGGTAGGCCGTTAGGCGGCCTGTGGTCCCCAGGCTGGGCGTTAGGGGGCTGTGGACCCGATGGCAGGCGTTAGGGGGCCTGTGGGCCCCGGAGCTGGGCGTTAGGGGGGCCTGTGGGCCCCGGAGCTGGGCGGTAGGGGGCCTGTGGAATCGATGGTATGCGTTGTGGTGCCTGTGAACCCGGATGCTGGTCGTTACGGGGTCTGTTTACCCGGAGTTGGTCGTTAGGGAGCCTGTGGATCCGGAGCTGGGCGTTAGGGTTCCTATGGACCCGATAGCAGGCGGTTAGGGGGCCTGAGGTCCCCGGAGCTGGGCGTCAGGGGGCCCTGAGGTCCCTGGACCTGGGCGTTAGGGGGCCTGTGGACCGATGGTAGGCGTTAGGGAGCCTGTGGACCCCGGAGCTGGAGGTTAGGGGGCCTTGATCCCGATGGTGGGCGTTAGGGGGCCTGTGGTCTCCGGAGCTGGGCGTTAGGGGGCCTGTGGTCTCCGGAGCTGGGCGTTAGGGGGCCTGTGGTCTCCGGAGCTGGGCGTTCTGGGGAGCCTGATGACCCGGAGCTGGGCGTTTGGGAGCCTGATGACCGGAGCAGGGCGTTAGGGGGCCTGAGGTCCCCGGGAGCAGGGCGTTAGGGGGCCTGTGGACCCGATGGTGGGCGTTAGGGGTCCTGAGGACCCGGGGGCTGGGCGTTAGGGGGCCTGTGGTCCGGAGCTGGTCGTTAGGGGGCCTGTGGACTCGGAGCTGGGCGTTAGGAGGCCTGAGGTCCCCGGAGCGGGGCGTTGTAGGGGGCCTGTGGACCCAGATACT
>JALNIE010000114.1:0-26000 GCA_026122505.1 Aldabrachelys gigantea
TCACCTTGAGTAGCTACACTGAGGTGAAAGCATCACTTGTCTCATCTTCTCTGGGACTGTATAATAAGATCACTGCCTTGTGCTTGCTGTTGCATTGAAAACCCCCCACTCCTTCACCTGGGGTGGCCATGAGCTAAAAGATGGGATCTAAATGGAGAAAAAGGAGACACCCCACCTTCATCCAGGTCTGTGTCTTTGCTTTCTGTGAGCTTCTAATGTAAATCACTGGGGGTGGGATCCATGAAGGGACTTAGGTGTTACAATGCTGAACATCACCCCCACCTAATTTTTCGGTGCCTAGAACATCACAAGAAGAACACTGCAACCCACACAGCCTGTCTTAGGCACCTAGTCTCCTGGCACGATGAACGGAGACAGGCAGGTGCCATCCAGAAGAGCCAGCACGCTAGTTGGGGAGCCATCTAAACTAGCCAATGGGAGATGCTAACAACAGGGGTGTATCCTAAACCATGCTGCTCTCCCAAAGAGAAGCGCCTGAGGCTGTGTCCACATGACAGCTGAAGTCGGCAGAATTTATGTTGCTCAGTGGTGTGAATAGACCAACTCCCTGACTGACATAAGTTACACGGACATAAGTGCTGTTGTGCAGAGACGGCTGGAGCAGACAGCAAGGCAGCGAGCAGAGAGGTCGCAGCTACCTGGGCATACACCCTGGGGGCCAAGGGATCAGCATCTCCAGGGACGGAGGAGGGAACCATGGGTTGGGAAAAAGGGGGGCCACAGCTGTCAGCAGGGCCGCAGCAGGAGAAGGGACCACCCCCATGGGAGGTTTCACCTTCAGGGCGGGGCCCTTTCTCTTCTTCGTCCCCCAGCCCTTCCCACTGCCCAAGGGAGGGGTCTCAGAAGTGGAGGCTGCAGAGGTCGTGGCAGCAGCAGCGTCTCAGGAGTCCCTATCCGTGCCCCCCACCACCTGTGCTTCAGTGGAGGGGATGGCAGTTAAGCCAGCAGTGGCGGTCAAGGCAGCCATTACAAGGGAGGGTGGGAAGGGAGACTGAGAGGGAACAGCAGGGGCGTCCAGGGAAGTCCCACCCCCTGAATCGCCCACCACAGGGAGGGAGGGATAGGGACAACCACTAGGGCAGGGAGAAAAGGAAGAGAGGGAAGGGTGGGGGGAAATGGTGACCACACCCCCCTCGCTAGGCCGAAAGCAGGGCAGGAGGGCGCCGACGGAGGGCGACTCAGGAAACAAGGAACACAACCCCCAGCAAAGGATGAAGAAAGTGGCTCCCCTGGCTACACTGGGGACGGGAGGGGGAGAGAAGAGACCCTCAGTGAGGGGAATAACTGAAGAAGGGAGGGGAATTCTAAGTGCCTACAAAAGGGAAAGTGGGTTGGGCACACAGGCCAAAAGGGTAAACCGCGAGGTGAGGAAAACAGCAAGGAATGAAGGGGGTGGGGTGGGGGAGATGACGACATGGATGTCACAAGCAGGGAACAGAAAACAGGGTGGGCTCAAGGGCAACCAAACTGAAAAAGGGGAAATGGGGCTGGTAACAACCCCTGTCCCGTGGGACGAGGGCGGGGCAAGCAAACTAACCAAGGACAAAGAAAGAAAGAGGCCCCACAGGAAACAGAGCAGGGCAAAACGGAGCAAACAGTGGCTAGAAGCGGGGCAGGCGGCGCAGGCAGCAAAGGGAAGGGGGCCGAACAGCTGCAAGGACAGCGCAGTAGGCAAGGCAGAAGGGGAAGGAGTCCCCCGGCCCAATGCAGCTCAGGAGGAAAGGCAAAGGCCACGGGTGCTGGAACAATGAACCTCACCTGCTGCTGCAAAGCCCCGGGCGAGTAAGCAGGGGAGGCAGGCAGCTGGGACAAGTGTGGAGAAGCCCCTATCAGCAAATGGGGCAGGAAAGGGAGCGGCAGCAGAAGGGGCCACACCTCCCCCTGTTCCCCTACACCAACCACTCTAGCCGCCACCCCTGGGAGCAAGATGAAAGAGGCCCAGCTGGAGCACAAACTCCCCACCCCCCTCACAGCAAGCTGCAAAGACCCCAAACACTGCCCTAAAGCAGCTCCCTCACCTTCTCACCAAGGGGGAGAGCAGCAGCAGTGGCAGAGCACTCGGCCAACAGCAGTCAAAGAGCCAGGAAAGACCCCAAGCAAGATGGGGGGAAGAGGCTCTTTCGTTGGTAAGTGAAATTTTCAAATAGGAACAGTAAGAAAAATGCTGCTTGAGAACTTACTAGAGTTTGATTTAAGGAGATATTCTTAGTATATTTTGACAGTGATGTTGAGAATTTGTGTTTGAACAGTTACACTTTTTAACTTTTTGAATCTCTGTGTCTACTGTCATAAATTAATAATTGTCTGACCCCCCCAATTTCCCACAACTGTGAACAATAATATTGATAAAAACTGAAATTGTCAAAGTTTAACTAGATAAATACAAAAATATTCTTACAAATAGATATTAATCTTATCTGTCAAAATAACATTAAATCAAATGAATTCAGCCAAGCCTAAATATCACTCTTTGGACACGCAATTCTGTCAGCTCAGCAGGACAAGGGGAAGCTGATGTCCATGTGAAGCCCCAGTGATCCCACACACACACACCAGCAGAGGGGGCTGATTGCAGGATCAGAGCCTTTCTTGGGACATTTCTCACCTGGCTTTGGCTCAGCAAACAGCCTGAGTCAGGTCCAGGAAGGGAAACACCCAATTGCTGCTGCTGCTGCAGGTGGGGCATAGTTCTGAGTTTGGGAAAGTGAAACTTAGCCTGTTACACTGCCCAGAGGGAGCCATGGCTGCAGGGAACCCTGTGGAAAGTCTCCAGGAGGAAGCACATGTCCCGTCTGCCTGGAGTATTTCACAGAACCTGTCATTCTGGAGTGTGGGCACAATTTCTGCCGAGCCTGCATCGCCCAGGGCTGGGAGGGATCCGATACAGCCGCCTCCTGCCCTCAGTGCAGAGAAACTGTGCAGCAGAGAAACCTCAGGCTCAACTGGCAGCTGGCAAATGTCATAGAAATCGCCAAACGGCTGAGTTTACAGGCAGCAAAGGGAGCAAGAGGGGACAGGGTGTGCGGGGAACACCAGGAGGCTCTGAAACTGTTCTGTGAAGAGGATCAAACCCCCATCTGTGTGGTGTGTGACAGATCCCGGGCTCACCGCACTCACACGGTGGTTCCCATACAGGAAGCTGCCCAGGAGTACAAGGTAGGGAATTGCTGTCAAGTTTAATGGGTAATGACTTTGGGTTTTAATTACAGGCTGATTTCACTGAAAGTGCCTGTCACAGGTGTGATGCATCATTCAGCTTCAGTGTGTGGGAGACGCCATGACAAAATCAATGATCTGGCAGTGCGGCAATTCCATCAGAATATCAATGCTGATGTGCGCAGGCCCAGCTCGAACATTTCTGCCGCCCCCCTGCCCCCCCCCGCGGAACGTCGCGTCCCGTCGCCCCGCCCAAGTCACCGCCCTACTTAGCGTCGCCGAAGAACACGCCCCGAGCGTCGTAGCGCCAAAGTCCCCCACCCCGAATGTCGCCCAAGTCCTCGCCCCCGAGCGTCGCCCCGACCCAGTCCCCGCCCCTTAGTGCGCGTCGCACCGCCCAAGTCCCCGCCCCCAGTCTCGCCCCGCCCAAGTCCCCGCCCCCCAGTCTCGCACCGCCCAAGTCCTCCCCCCCGAGCACCGCCCAAGTCCCCGCCCCCCCGTGTTGGATCGCCCCGCCCAATCCCCGCCCCCACAGCGCCGTGCCGCTGAACCCCGCCCCATCGGAGCGCGGCACCGCCCAAGTCCCCGCCTCCCCAGCTCTCACTCCAGCTCCTCACTGTCCTCAAGTCAGGAGCCCTCAGTCCTTCCCAGAGCTGGGCTTGGATTAGTGTCCATGGTGGAATCAGATGACTCCAGCCCTCCCTCCTGGAGCTGGGTCATTTCAGACTGTCCCTCTATTCTCTGCATCCACTTTCTCCAGCCGGGGCAGCTCTCCAGGGTTGTGTCCTGCTCCAGCTGCTGCTGTCATTGTCATCTCTGGCAGCTCCTCCCCCTTAGGGGAGCTCCTCTGCCTAGGACAGTGGTCCCCAAACTTTTTTGATCAAGCCGTCCTTTACCTGGTTTGTGCCCCCACCCTGGGAGCTGCTGTCAAGAGCTGGGCCAGGAACGGGGCTCCAGTTGGGGCCAGAAGCTGGGGGCCATGGCTCAGAGTGGACCCGCAGTTGGGGCCAGAAGCTGGGGGCCATGGTTGGGAGTGGACCCGCAGTTGGGGCTGGGAGCTGGGGGCTTCGACCGGGGGTGGAACCATGTTTGGGGCTGGGGCTGTAGGTGGGTTCTCAGCCTGGAGCAGGGCTGGGAGTGGGTGGCCGAAGTTGAGGCTGGAGATGCAGCTGGGGCTGAGGGTGGGGCCGGAGTGGAGCTGGGGACAGAGCAGGGCTGGGTAACAATCCCTTCCTGCCACAAAGGGAGGCTGGTCCAGGCCCTGTCAGGCCCCCCAAATGTTCCTCCACACCCTTGAGGGGGGCACAATCCATAGTTTGGGGAGCACTGCTCTAGGAGCCCCTTCCAGACTCTTTGGTCTGTGAGCTCTCCTGGGAGCTCCTCTCCTCAGCAGCTTCCTGTCCCTAGCATCCCTTCAGCTGAGCCCTGGTAACCCTTTATCAGCCTCATTAGCTGTTTCACTGCCAACTAGCTCCCTAGAGATTTAATTACTTCCAGGTTGGTCTGGGGTGTCTCATTCTCCCTTACAGGAGCCTGTCACAGGTAGTCTGGTCCCTGACTCCCCTAACAGGGCCAGCCCTCTTGATACATTTCCCCCCACCCCCAGAGCCAACCTGTATTCAAAGGGAGGCTTGACCATGGCTGACACTTGGTTATGTTCTGCTAGAAAAGTTTCCAACTTCAGGGAAGTAAATTGGTGGCCACTTCCAGGAGCTGCACGGAGCTAGGGCAGGCAGGGAGCCTTTTAATATCCCAGTCGGTGGTGCCAACCGGAGCCACCAGGGTCCCTTTTCAACCAGGTGTTCCAGTAAAAAAACAGACGCCTGGCAACCCTATGGACAGGTGTAAACCCTAGGTCCTGTCCATATGGCCCAGTAACACCCTACTGAGCCAGGTACAGGCAGCCACATGCCAGCCCAGGCCCCTGGCAGGAACCCTGAGCTGCCAGCTGCCATGGTCACTAACACTGTTAACTCTGTCACGTGCCACTCACCACGCTTAGAACTGCCAAGGCCCTGGACCCAGCCCCAGGGAACTGCTGTAACCTAGAATCATAGCAATGCAGGGCTGGAAGGGACCTCGAGAGGTCACCTACTCCAGCCCCCCAGGCTAGGTCAGGGACTGGACTATCCCTGGCAGGGATTTATCCAACCTGTTCTTACAAACCTCCAGTGACGGGGATCTCACAACCTCCCTTGGAGCTGGGTCCAGAGCTTCACGGCCCTGAGAGTTGGGAATTGTTTCCTCATGTCCAGCCTCAACCTCCCTTGCTGCAGATTGTGCCCGTTGCTCCTTGGACAGGCCCTCGCTCTGCCCACTGGGGCACTGGCTGTGTCACCAAGCCTGAGCATCACTGTTATTGCACTGAATGGCTGGGGGTGCTGGGCTGGCTCAGGGGGCAGTGAGGGCAGCTGGGGCCTTTCACTCCCCAGTCACTGATCTCAGCCCAGGTTCAGAGTCCAGTTCCCAGCAGACAGGAGCTCACATCGTAACTCACTTTAATGGCAGCCTCACCGGCCACCTCCGCAGGGAGGCCAAGGCCTGAACGGGCCGCAAACGATTCTTCCCCAGGGAGAGGGTCCGGCAGATGTCAGGGCTGAGCCATGTTGGCAGGACAGTGGGGGGCTGACACGGCCTCTGTCTCCTTACACCCTCAACACACAGAGCTGCAGCAGCCGGGGTGTAAAACCCAATTCGTTTCCCCAGCACCGAACTCACTGTCACTGCCCCAAGGGTCCTCTCCTCCTGAGGTTGGGGAGTGAGTAAGGGGCACTGGAAGCGGGGGGCCAGGGGCCATGGCCCCTGTGGTAAACTTTTTTTCCCAAACCTGGACTTTAGCGTACAAAATCTGGGTGCTTACTGTGAACCTTCCCCAAGCTTGTACCCAGCTTGGATCTATCTCGCTGCCACCAGATAAGATTGAGGCTCTTATCAGCCTGGATTCCCCAAAATACTCCTTGGGGTACCCCCTCTCTGGCCTCTCCAACTTCCCCTGGAAAGACCACCCCCCCAATACTCAGAAGCCTGAGTCCACGGGCAAGGGAATATCCCCCTCCCTTCCCTTCTCCCCGGCTTCTCTTCTGAGCCACTTAAGGGAATGGCTGTAATCTTTTACATTACAATACCAAGAAAGCCTTGTCTCCTTTCTCTCCAAAGAGACAGCTTCAAACACAGGGAAACTAAAGGGATTCTTTCTCTCTATCCCCGTAGCCTGTTCCCGCCCTGGGGACAATAAGAAACTAACCCACAGCCTGGGCTTTTCCCTTTCCCCTTTGCCTCAGTAGGAAAGAACTTCCACAACTTTAAAAAGAAAACTTTATATAAAAAGAAAGAAAATACAGAACAATAATACTGCATTAAAGATCAATACAGGCTCTTGCTTATAAGAAAATATGAATAACCAGTCTGATTTAAAAAATAGCCAATTTAAAACAGTCCAGCAAATCAACACACAGTAAATACAAATCAAAGCACATCACAGCCGATTACTTTGTTTCCTTTTGTACTCACAGACTTTTAGTAGAATATTAGAAAGAAGATTGGAGTTAGAGAGAAATTTGTTTACTCACAGCCGAGGAAAACAACAAAGACCCCGAGTTCCTTTCCCTCCCAGACTTTTAAAAAAATCCAGGTCTCTGATTGGTCCTCTGGTCAGGTGTTTGGTTCCCCCTTTCCAGGTAAAAGAAACTTAACCCTTACCTACCTACTTATGACACGCCCCCCAAATCACCGACAGTAGAAACTTTCACTGGAGGTGATTTCTACCTAGAACTTTAAACTAAACAGAGGAATACAACACATGCACATAGAAATAAAAGCATGCAAAGTACAAGACTTCAACATCTTCAGGAAAGTTTTAACCAGTGTATTCTGGGAAACTCTCACGGGAGAGTGCATCTGCTACTTTGTTAGAAGCTCCTGAAATGTGTTGAATTTCAAAATCAAAATCCTGGAGAGCTAGACTCCAACAAAGAAGTTTTTTGTTGTTCCCTTTGGCTGTATGAAGCCACTTTAGCGCAGCATGGTCAGTTTGTAGCTGGAACCGCCGTCCCCAAACGTATGGGCGTAGCTTTTCCAGGGCATACACAATGGCATAGCATTCCTTTTCACTGACTGACCAGTGGCTTTCCCGCTCCGATAGTTTCTTGCTGAGAAACACGACAGGATGGAAGTTGTGATCTGGTCCTTCCTGCATGAGAACTGCTCCTATACCACGCTCAGATGCATCGGTGGTTACTAGGAATGGTTTGTCAAAGTCTGGGGCCCTTAGCACAGGGTCAGACGTGAGCGTCGCCTTTAGTTGGGTAAAGGCCTCCTGACACTCATCAGTCCATTTAACTGTAGTTGGTTGGGTTTTCTTGGTCAGGTCGGTCAGTGGTGCAGCGATTTGGCTGTAGTGTGGTACAAACCGCCTGTAGTACCCGGCCAAGCCTAAGAAGGATTGGACCTGTTTCTTTGACTTTGGGACAGGCCACTTTTGGATAGCTTCCACCTTGGCCTGTAGGGGGTTTATGGTTCCTCGACCCACCTGGTGTCCCAGGTAAGTCACTCTGTTTTGGCCTATTTGACACTTTTTGGCCTTAACAGTTAGTCCTGCCTGCCTGATACGGTCAAAGACCTTTTCCAGGTGTTCTAGGTGTTTGGGCCAGGAGTCTGAGAAAATGGCCACATCATCGAGGTAGGCAACTGCATATTCTCCCAGTCCTGCTAGTAGACCATCTACCAGCCTCTGGAAGGTGGCGGGTGCATTGCGCAGCCCGAAAGGAAGTACATTAAATTCATATACCCCCGTATGAGTGACGAATGCTGACCTTTCCTTGGCAGGGTCATCTAGCGGTACTTGCCAGTACCCCTTGGTTAAGTCTATGGTGGAGATGAACTGGGCACGTCCCAACTTTTCCAATAGCTCATCGGTGCGTGGCATTGGATAGTTGTCTGGACGAGTTACCGCATTTAGCTTACGGTAGTCCACGCAAAAGCATATTTCCCCATCTGGTTTGGGTACCAGAACCACTGGAGATGCCCATGCACTGGTAGATGAGCGGATTATACCCATCTGTAGCATGTTCTGGATCTCCCGCTCTATAGCAGCTTGTGCGTGAGGGGACACCCGGTAGGGTGGTGTTCTAATTGGGTGAGCATTACCTGTGTCAATGGAGTGGTATGCCCGTTCAGTCAGTCCTGGAGTGGCTGAGAACAATGGTGCGAAGCTGGTGCACAGCTCCTGGATTTGTTGCCGCTGCAGACGTTCCAGGGTGGTTGAGAGGTTTACCTCTTCCACGCCACCATCTTTTTTCCCGTCGTAGTAGACGCCATCAGGCCAGTCAGCGTCCTCTGCTCCCTGGACTGTAAACTGACAAACCTGTAAGTCTCTGGAATAAAAGGGCTTGAGAGAATTAACATGATATACTTTGGGTTTTTGTGAGGAATTGGGAAATGCTATGAGGTAGTTAACAGCTCCCAGGCGCTCTTGGACCGTGAAGGGCCCCTCCCATGATGCTTCCATCTTATGGGCTTGTTGCGCCTTCAAGACCATGACCTGGTCTCCTCTCTTGAAGGAATGGTCTCTGGTATGTTTATCGTACCAGGCCTTTTGCTCTTCCTGAGTATCCTTTAGGTTTTCTCTAGCAAGGGCTAAAGAATGTCGGAGGGTGTTTTGTAGGTTGCTGACAAAGTCCAGAATGTTAGTTCCTGGAGAGGGTGTAAACCCCTCCCATTGTTGCTTCACCAACTGTAATGGCCCCTTAACCTCATGGCCATACACAAGTTCAAAGGGTGAGAACCCTAAACTGGGATGTGGTACAGCCCTGTAAGCAAAGAGCAACTGCTGCAACACTAGGTCCCAGTCATTGGAGTGTTCATTAACGAATTTACGGATCATGGCCCCCAAAGTTCCATTAAACCTTTCCACCAGGCCATTGGTTTGATGGTGGTACGGGGTGGCAACCAAGTGATTAACCCCATGATTTTCCCACAGGTCTTTCATGGTGCCAGACAGGAAATTTGATCCTGAATCGGTAAGGATATCAGAGGGCCAACCTACCCTTGCGAAAATGTCAGTTAACGCCTGGCACACCGCTCTGGCCCTGATGTTGCCTAGAGCAACTGCTTCTGGCCATCGGGTAGCAAAGTCTATGAAAGTCAGTACGTACTGCTTTCCCCTGGGTATCTTTCTCGGAAAAGGACCCAGAATATCCACAGCTACTCGCTGAAATGGGACCTCAATTATGGGGAGTGGCTGGAGAGGGGCCTTGACCAGATCTTGAGGTTTTCCCACTCTTTGGCACACCTCACAAGATTGGACGTACTGGGCAACTTCCTTGCCCATCCCCTCCCAGTAGAAGGACTTCCCCAACCTGTCTTTGGTTCTGTTCACCCCAGCATGACCACTGGGATGATCATGGGCTAAGCTTAAGAGCTTCCCCCTGTACTTAGTCGGAACCACCAACCGTTTGTGCGGCTGCCATTCTTCCTGGTGTCCACCAGAAAGAAGTTCCTTGTATAAAAGTCCTTGGTCTATAACAAACCGGGATCGGTTAGAAGAGCTGAGAGGCGGTGGGTTGCTCCGTGCCGCCGCCCAAGCTTTCTGAAGGCTGACATCCGCTTCCTGCTCAGTCTGGAACTGTTCCCTTGAAGCCGGGGACACCAGTTCTTCCTCAGACTGGGGACTTGGGCTTGGTCCCTCTGGAAGTGACGGAGGTGATGGAGTTGTTTCTGTAGCTGGTGTACCGCTGTGCGCTGGTGCATCTGGTGGTATTTCAGGCTCTGGCTGAGCCTCTTCGGTATGGTTGTGTGTTGTTTCAGCCAGTTCAGGCTCGTGGGTCCCTTCTGGCGTTGGGGTTGAAGATGTGGTTGCACTTGCTGGTGCTGGTGCTGATTGCTGTTCCAGTTCCAGGCCTGGGACTGGAGGTGTTGTGGCTGGTTCAGCCGTCGGCATGGGATCTGGGTCCACTACCTCGGTCTGGGTCTCTGGTAACACAGACAGGTTTTCTGTGGACGGCTCAGGAACAGGAATGGGTCTGGAAGCTTGCCTGGTGTGGCTGCGTGTAACCATTCCCACTCTCTTGGACTGCTTCACTTGGTTGGCCAAGTCTTCCCCCAGTAGCATGGGGATGGAATAATTGTCATAAACTGCAAAAGTCCACCTTCCTGACCAGCCTTTGTACTGGACAGGCAGTTCAGCGGTAGGCAAGACCACAGCTTGTGACATGAAGGGGTAAATGGTCACTTTGGCCCTTGGGTTGATGAGTTTGGGATCGACGAAGGATTGGTGGATAGCTGACACTTGTGCTCCCGTGTCTCTCCACGCAGTAACCTTCTTTCCGCCCACCTTCAAATGTTCCCTTCGCTCCAAGGGAATTTGAGAGGTATCTGGGCCTGGGGATCTTGGTTGTGCTGGTGGTGTAATGACTTGCACCCGGTTGGGGTTTGTTGGGCAGTTGGCCTTTGGGCAGTTGGCCTTGATGTGTCCCGTTTCATTACACTTATAGCATCTGTCAGATAACGGGTTACCGGGTTGAAGTAAGTTACTGAAGACTGGCGAGGTGGAAGGATAGGATGTCTGTGGCTTTCCTTGGGTTGTAGTTGGGGTTTTGGGTTGCCCTCGGTTGTAGGGTTTATTGTCGGTGTGGCCCCTGGGGTTTTCACTCCCCTTTACAGTAGCCTTCTTGCTTTCTGCCACCTCAATCCATCTGGCTCCAATCTCCCCCGCCTCGGTGAGAGTTTTGGGTTTTGCATCTAGGATGTATTGTGTTATGTCCTCAGGAACACCATCCAAGAACTGCTCCATGTATATGAGTTGGCGCAGTTCTTCCAATGTTTGACCACG
Organism: Aldabrachelys gigantea; assembly: GCA_026122505.1. Lineage (NCBI taxonomy): Eukaryota > Metazoa > Chordata > Testudines > Testudinidae > Aldabrachelys > Aldabrachelys gigantea. Next base: position 11,006 of record JALNIE010000114.1, read on the forward strand.
GGCTCCCTCTATCCAGGCGTTACCATGCTTTTCCACGTAGTATGCGTGGTCGGGGAATGACCCCTCTGGTTTCCACTTTTGGTTTCTGAACCGCCGACGGGCGTGATCTGGGGTTATCCCCATTCTGTATCTGGCCTTGGTTAGAAACAGTTTATAGTCGTTCATTTGTGCCCTTGGCATTTTAGCCGCCACGTCCGCTAAAGGTCCACTGAGGTGTGGCCTCAGCTCTAGCATGTACTGGTCTTCAGGGATGTTGTACCCAACACATACCCTTTCAAAGTTTTCTAAGAAGGTTTCCGGGTCATCACCTGCCTTGTAGTTGGGAAATTTCCTGTGCGGTGGAACAACAACTGGCGCCGTAGGGTTAGGAGTGGCTGGAGCATTTTGCCTAGCCTGTGCCATCTCCAGTTCATGCTTTCTCTTGTTTTCCCTCTCTTCACTGTCTTTTTGAAGTTTTTCCATTTCTTGGCGGTGGTTCTCCCTCTCGAGTTCTATCTGTCTTCTGTGGGCTGCCTCTTCTTCTTGTTGTTTTCTTTTGTAATCAGCTTCTTTTTCTTTTTGTCTCATCTCCATCTCTTGTAGTCTTTTTTCCATGTCTCGCTTGTGATCGGCTTGTTTTGTTTGTTCCTCTGCCTCTAGTCTCGCACGTTCCTGCTTTATGGCATCTTTGGAACTCATGGTTTCTGTTTTATTGTGTTGTGGTGCCCTCTGGTGTCTGTTGTTTGAACTGCTGGCTTTCTGTCTCAGGAGATTTGCCTAGCAACTGATGTGTCTTCCTCTGGCTTTGTTTGATTGGCTAGTTAACCAAACAAAAGCCACTGTATTTACCTGTGTGCGTTTGCTGGAATTCACTCTCAAAGGGAGTGCTATTGTTTAAGCAACGACCCTTAATGTGCCTCTTAATGGCCCTGCTAAAAATGTGAACTGCCAAAAGCAGGCAGGAAAACTTTCTATCTGGCTGCTTTAAAACCAACCCCTTCTCCCTGCTAATCCCTAGCAGAAAAAAGGAAAATTAATGTAGCTTGTGGCTTCTGGATTCATAATTCCCAATCCGCTGCCTCCATGTCCTAAACTTTTTTCCCAAACCTGGACTTTAGCGTACAAAATCTGGGTGCTTACTGTGAACCTTCCCCAAGCTTGTACCCAGCTTGGATCTATCTCGCTGCCACCAGATAAGATTGAGGCTCTTATCAGCCTGGATTCCCCAAAATACTCCTTGGGGTACCCCCTCTCTGGCCTCTCCAACTTCCCCTGGAAAGACCACCCCCCCAATACTCAGAAGCCTGAGTCCACGGGCAAGGGAATATCCCCCTCCCTTCCCTTCTCCCCGGCTTCTCTTCTGAGCCACTTAAGGGAATGGCTGTAATCTTTTACATTACAATACCAAGAAAGCCTTGTCTCCTTTCTCTCCAAAGAGACAGCTTCAAACACAGGGAAACTAAAGGGATTCTTTCTCTCTATCCCCGTAGCCTGTTCCCGCCCTGGGGACAATAAGAAACTAACCCACAGCCTGGGCTTTTCCCTTTCCCCTTTGCCTCAGTAGGAAAGAACTTCCACAACTTTAAAAAGAAAACTTTATATAAAAAGAAAGAAAATACAGAACAATAATACTGCATTAAAGATCAATACAGGCTCTTGCTTATAAGAAAATATGAATAACCAGTCTGATTTAAAAAATAGCCAATTTAAAACAGTCCAGCAAATCAACACACAGTAAATACAAATCAAAGCACATCACAGCCGATTACTTTGTTTCCTTTTGTACTCACAGACTTTTAGTAGAATTTAGAAAGAAGATTGGAGTTAGAGAGAAATTTGTTTACTCACAGCCGAGGAAAACAACAAAGACCCCGAGTTCCTTTCCCTCCCAGACTTTTAAAAAAATCCAGGTCTCTGATTGGTCCTCTGGTCAGGTGTTTGGTTCCCCCTTTCCAGGTAAAAGAAACTTAACCCTTACCTACCTACTTATGACAGCCCCATCACTTTTTCCAATGGGAGAGCTATTCCCTCCCACTTTTTACCAGCTGTAAGGGTGAGCGATGATGGGGGAGGGGACTGAGAGGAGAGACCAGGGGGTCAGGGTGTGGGGGAAGAGGTGGTATGAAGGCAGGGGCTCAGGAAGAAGGAGCAGTGTGAGAGCGAGGGTTCAGGGGTGCGGGGACAGGAGCTCAGGGAGAAGGTCTGGCACGAGTGGGTGACCCCTCTACTTTTAGGGAGCTTCCATCACTCCTGGGAAGAGCACCATCCTGGATCCTGATCCACAGGCACATCTGTGTATTTGCTGGGTGCACAGAGCTCTCTGTGTGGAGACACTTTCACGCTCACCCAGGAACCTGTGCTGGGAGGCCCCACTGCCCAGGAGGCTGAGGGCTCTCACTCTCCTGCTCTGGGGGTGAAGGTAGGGGCCCTGGGGCTGCTGTTCCCCGTCCCAGGAGGGAGGTGAAGGGGATGTGGACACAGACAATGTCCCCTCTTGCACTGTGAGTGGCAGACCTGGCTCCACCCTGGGCTTCGGAGCCTGAACTCCAGCCAGAATCTGAAAATCTGTGCGGCTATTTTTAATTCCAAAGAGGGAGCCCCGACCTAGCCTGAATCTGTCCACCCTGTTCCAAGACTCGCTGCTCCAGGCTGTGTAGAAGGACCCAAAGTGTCTCCAGAGTCTCAGTGTGAAAGTTCCCAGCGTGTCTGTCCCAGGGCTGGTTAATGAGAGTGAGGGGGGTTGTTAGATGGAGACACCTGAGCCCCTGGGGCTCTGAGACGGTCTCTGTGCCCATTATCCGCTCTGGGAGATGCCCAGGTGCAGCCGCAGAGAGTCTGTGCCGCTAGCAGCGTCCATGGGACAAATGTCTCTGGGCAGAGAGTTCAGGCTGGAGCCAAGTCTCAATTTTCAGCCTGATTTGTGGGGCTGAGATCGGGGGCCAAGGGGGCATTTGTCTGCAAAGGGCAAATTAACCAGCAGCTCTGCAGTGTTTCATAGTTGAAGTCCTGAGCCTGGCCTGCCTGTATCTGCGTTTTTGGGATGTTGACAGTCTCTCATTGCAAGTCACTGGGATTGGGGCTCCTAAGTTGCTCAGAGAGGTTTGCAGTGGAGCTGAGTGAAATGTTTTGGACTAATAGTTTATTTGGTGCAAAATTATATTTTGGGTCAACAGAAACTATTCGTGAATCCGTGTCGGGTTTGCTGACTAGTTTCAATTAAGAGAAAAAGGTGCTGCCGCTTCCCTTCTTGTCTTTAGCCCAGTGGCTGGGTCCTCAGCTGGGAGCCCCAGGTTCAATCCCCCCGTATGATCCCATCGGGGCTTGAACCGCTGGGCCCAAGGTGTCTTATGATGTCCCCCTGTGTCTAAACACTGCCATGGGCACTGGGCCAGAGGGTGGGAGTGAGAATGACTCTGCAGCCCAGTGGATCAGGGCCCCACCTGGGAGCCCAGAGTCCAGCTCCCCTGCTCCAGTGACCCTGTAATTATTGATCCATAACCCCAGTGAGGGGAGGGTTTACGGTCCCTGGCACAGCAGTGTCTCAGGCCATGTCTGCCAGGGTTTACTTGCCCTGATGTAGCTGCACCGGTGCAAACCCCTAGTGCGGACGCTCTGTGCATGTGTGAACTGGGACTGGTTCCAGGTCCAGCTTCTCCCAGATAGAGGGGGCAGTAAGTGGGGAAATGCCCCCTCCCCTCCCCACTGCCCTGGCCTCATTAGCAACAGCCCATTAGTCCGCATTTATACCCGCTCCCTCCCGCCCCCGGAATCGTCCACTGTAATGCCTCCCAAGTGAGCCCAATCCAGACAACTGCCCCCATGGGGGTGAGGCTGGGCCGGGTGAGGGGAGGGGCTGGCGGTGGGGTTTTCCTGGCTGGAAGGTGGGCTGCATGGGGCCTGCCAGGATGGAGAGTCCCAGCTGCTCCCCCTGGTTCAGAGCTGCACCCCCAGTGTGTGTGGGGACAGCACCGACCTGCTCTGAGCGAGAAACCAACCACACATGGCCCCAAAGCAACAGAGATTCCCTGGGGCCTGCCTCTCCCTCCCCTTCTCTGGCTTTCGCCCCTCCCTTACCCTTCCCCCACCCCTGTGAGAGACCCTGCACCCTGCGTCTATTCTGACCCCTCACCAACATCCCTCCCTCTCTTCTCACTCCCTTTCTGCTTCCCTGGGCACCTGCCCCTCTACTCCCACTTTGCCTCCCTGGCACATGCCCCTGCCCTCCACCCATCTCTGCCCCCCTGGAACAGCCCATCCCTTCTCCTCCTGCCCTCCTGGCATCTGCCCCTCTCCCCCAAACATCCTCTGCAGCCTGGAGCCCTCCTATCACTTCACACTAGGCTCTGTCCTGGCATCCACCTCTCCCCTTTCCCTCCTCTGTGCCATGTCTCCCACCCCTCCCCTCACCCTCCTCTGCTGTCCTGACATTTGCCCCTCTTACTCCCCTCAGCCCTCCTGACGCCTGCCCCTCTCCCCACCCTCTCTGACCCCTAGCACCCGCCTCTTCCCTCACCCTCCTGTGATGGAGTAGGGACTGTCTGTGTGGGGAACGGAAAAGCAGGGGGATCTCTTTAGGTGCGGGACAGGTGATCAGCCTGTAACCCGAGCCCGGCCAGGGGGAGGAGGGAGCTCCTGGGTGGAGAAGAAGGGAACAAAGGACCCCGGCCGGGGGGAGGAAAGGCAGGACAGTTTGGGTTTGGGGCTGTGGGGCGGAATTCAGGGTATCCTAGCTGGGATCCAAGCACCCTGAACCCCCAGAAGGACTGGATGGAGGAGTCCTGACTGTGCCTGCAAGCTCTGCTGTAACCTGTGTTCCTGTTGTCCAATAAACCTTCTGTTTTACTGGCTGGATAAAAGTCACTGTGGGGTCCAGGAAGAGGGGTGCAGGGCTGGAACCCCCAGACTCCGTAACAACTGGTGGCAGTGGCGGGAGATACTGCACCCCGTGGACGGCGCTTCCTGCAGTAAGTGACTGGGGAGCAGTAAAGCGAAGGGGTGATTAACCTCTGGGAGTGTGTGCCCAGTGAGAAGGACTTTGCAGTAACAGGGTCCCCCTGGGGATTGCAGCGAGCGGTCCCAGGGGCGGAGGAGTCTGCAGCTCGACCCTGGCAGAGAGGTGGTGATCTCAAGAAGGGCTGGTGCACTAGGGGTCCCCTGGAAACCGTGGGGAGCGGCGAGCACCCCGGCCTGTGAGTGGCCAGCAGGAAGATGTACGCCAAGCGGCGCAAGTGTGACCTGCTGGAGCTGTGCAAGCAGAGGGGGCTGCGCACAGGGAGGCTGACCAAGGACCAGCTGATTGCCCGGCTGGAGGAGGGAGACCGGAGCCCTGTCTCTGAGGGAAGCAGCCTGGCAGATGCAGCGCAGGCACCAGTGTCTGTCCCCGCTGGGAGTGGTCAGCCGGCAGATGAGGGCTTCCCGAGACCCCCCCTTCCTAGGCCTAGGGGAAGGGCGGGGAGGAGCCCAGCGAATACCGAGGGCACCGTGACCCCCCCGGCCAGCAGGGGATCCTGGCAGCGAAGCTCACCCCCCAGCAGGGGATCCTCCCGGCGACGCTCGACATCTGTGGAGCAGCTGTGGCTGGAAGAGGAAAGGAAGTTGAGACGGGAGGAGCTCGAGTTAAAGAGGCAAGAGCTGGAGGAGAAGGTGAACCAGCGTAAGCATGAGGAGAACCAGCGTAAACATGAGGAGGACCAGCGCCAGCGTGAGCTGGAGGAGAAGGAGAAACAGCGTAAACATGAGCTGGACCTGGCTCAGCTGAGGAGCCGTGAGGCCCCGGCTGCGGTGAGTGAGGGGGGACCCAAGCCTACAACGAACTTTGATAAGCGCTTGCTGCCCCGGCGTAAGGAGGGGGAGGACATAGATACCTTCTTGACAGCCTTTGAGAATGCCTGCGAGCTGTACAAGGTTGACCCTGCAGACAGGATCCCATTTCTCACCCCCTTACTGGACTCCACGGCCGTGGAGGTGTACAGCCGACTGAAAGGGGCGGAGGCAGGGGACTACAAACTGTTCAAACAGGCCCTGCTCCGCGAGTTTGGGCTGACTCCTGAGATGTACCGGAAGAGGTTCCGGAGTCAGCGTAAAACCCGTGAGATCACATATCTACAACTGGTCAACCGGGCCCAGGGGTATGCCCGCAAGTGGACAGCTGGGGCCCAAACTAAAGAGGACCTGCTTGACCTATTCATACTGGAGCACCTGTATGAGCAGTGCCCGTCTGACCTGAGGCTGTGGTTGAGGGACCAGAAGCCGGAGAACCCGCAGCACGCAGGCCAACTTGCCGACCAATTTGTGGACAGTCGGGCAGGGGATGGCAGGGAGGAGTCTCGAAGGAGCAGGCCTGCCTCAACGCAGAGAGAGAGTCATCATGGGACCTCCCAGCGGGGCCCTATGGAGAACCCCCCCAAAAGGGGAACATCCAGTGTCAGGTCCCTACGACCCACTCAAGGGGACCCACGAGACATGGGCTGCTATCAATGTGGCCAACGAGGCCACATACGGGCCCAGTGCCCCAAGCTCAGGGACAGACCAAGCAGACCGAACCCGCAGAGGGTGGACTGGGTAAAAACCCAATCAGAAGATGGGCTACCTTCCCGGGAAAGGGGGGCTGGCAACATACCACCTGCGAAGGAGGGAGGAGGCCCCCAGGTCAGCTCCTCTGGGGGGCTGGAAGCTCCAGCCTCCGGGTTCTTAGTTTACCGGGTGGGCGCGGGGCTGGCCCTCCGGAAAGAGTGCATTGTTTCCCTGGAGGTAGATGGGAGGGAGGTCACTGGGTACTGGGACACGGGTGCAGAGGTGACGCTTGCCCGGCCCGAGGTGGTGGGCGCAGATCGGATGGTGCCCGACACCTACCTGACCCTGATGGGCGTGGGCGGGACCCCATTCAAGGTGCCCGTGGCAAGAGTACATCTGAAGTGGGAGGCCAAGGAGGGCCCCAAGGACGTGGGGGTACACCCATATTTGCCCACAGACGTGTTAATGGGAGGGGATCTTGAGGACTGGCCTAGTAGCACTCAGAGTGCCCTGGTCGTGACTCGTAGTCAGAGTCGGCAAAGGGCACTGCACCCCGACCACGGGGAAGGTACTCGGCCCGAGGTGCAGGACCCTAACCTGGGGGGCGGGGAGCGCCCAGGGGCACAGCTCAGAGAGGCTGTGGCCTCAGACCCCGCCAGCAAGAGAGAGCTGGTCCCCATCCCTGTCGCAGCTGCTGAGTTCCAGGCGGAGTTGCAGAAAGATCCCTCCTTGCGGAAGCCCAGGGACCGGGCTGACCTTAGTGCGGAACAGACCCTGAGGAGAGGTTGCAAGGAGAGGTTCCTGTGGGAGAAGGGGTTCCTGTACCGAGAATGGGCTCCCCCAGGAGAGGTAGAGTCATGGGGGATCAGGAGGCAGCTGGTGGTTCCCCAGAAGTTTCGCCACAAGCTGCTGTACCTGGCCCATGACATCCCTCTCGCAGGACACCAGGGAGTCCGGCGTACCAGGCAGAGGCTGCTACAGAACTTTTACTGGCCTGGGGTCTTTACCCATGTCCGACAGTACTGCCAATCCTGTGACCCCTGCCAGAGGGTGGGGAAGGCCCGGGACAAGGGGAAAGCAGCCTTGAGGCCTTTACCCATCATAGAAGAACCTTTCCAGAAGGTGGCCATGGACATAGTGGGACCTCTCAGCAAGATGACCCGGTCCGGGAAGAAGTACATCCTGGTGGTGGTGGATTTTGCCACTCGCTACCCCGAGGCGGTGGCCTTGTCCTCTATTGAAGCAGACACAGTAGCAGATGCGCTGCTGACAATTTTCAGCCGGGTGGGGTTCCCCAAGGAGGTCTTAACGGATCAGGCGTCCAACTTCATGTCGACCCTGCTCCGGTCCTTATGGCAGAAATGTGGGGTCCAGCACAACTGGGCCTCAGCGTATCACCCCCAGTCCAACGGGCTGGTGGAAAGGTTCAACGGGACGCTGAAGATGATGCTAAAAACATTTATGAACCAGCACCCGCAGGATTGGGACAAATACTTACCTCACCTGCTGTTCGCGTACAGGGAGGTACCCCAGGAGTCTACCGGGTTTTCGCCTTTTGAACTGTTGTATGGGAGGCGAGTAAGGGGGCCTGGACCTGATGAGAGATGAATGGGAGGGGAAGGCCACTCCCGAGGGAGAATCAGTGGTGGAGTATGTCCTGACCTTCCGGGAAAGACTGGCCGAGCTCATGGGCCTGGCCAGGGAGAATCTGGCCCGAGCCCAGAGGAAGCAGAAGGTCTGGTATGACCGCACGGCCCGGGCCCGGGCCTTTGCCACCGGGGATCAGGTGATGGTTCTCATCCCCGTGAGGAAAAACAAACTCCAGGCCGCCTGGGAAGGACCCTTCAAGGTAATCAAGCAACTGAATGAGGTAAACTATGTGGTGGAGCTGTCAAACCGGGCACATCACCGGCGGGTGTACCATGTGAACATGATGAAACCATACTATGACAGGGGGAATGTGGTGTTGGCCATGTGTGGACACTGGGAGGGGCAGGGAGATGACCCTTTAGTGGATCTATTCCCTGGGACAAAAGCGGGTTCCCCCCTGGAGGCGATTCCCCTCTCTGATCAGCTGACCCTGGCCCAGCACGCTGAGATCAGAGGGGTGCTGCATCTATACCGACAGCTGTTTTCCAACCAGCCTGGACGCACTAATTTGACTGTTCACAGGGTGGAGACCGGGTCACATCCCCCTATAAGATGCTCCCCTTTTCGGGTCACTGGTAAAACTGCCCAGGATCTGGAAAGAGAGGTCAGGGACATGCTGGCTTTGGGTGTGATCCAGCCGTCTTCCAGCCCTTGGGCCTCGCCAGTGGTGCTGGTCCCCAAGAAGGATGGGTCAATCCGGTTCTGTGTGGACTATCGAAAGCTCAATGCCATCACCGTATCTGACGCCTACCCCATGCCCAGGCCTGACGAGCTCCTAGACAAGCTGGGAGGTGCTCGGTACCTCACCACCATGGATCTTACCAAGGGCTACTGGCAAGTGCCGCTGGATGCAGATGCCAGGCTGAAATCGGCCTTTATCACCCCTCTGGGGCTCTACGAGTTTCTGACCCTGCCCTTTGGCCTCAAGGGAGCGCCAGCCACCTTCCAGCGCCTGGTGGATCAGCTACTGAGGGGGATGGAGAGTTTTGCCGTGGCCTATATTGACGACATCTGCGTCTTTAGCCAGACCTGGGAGGACCATGTGTCCCAGGTTACACAAGTCCTGGATCGAATCCGGGAGGCTGGGTTAACCGTAAAGGCTGAGAAGTGCAAGGTGGGGATGGCTGAAGTATCTTACCTGGGCCATCGGGTGGGGAGCGGCTGCCTGAAGCCGGAACCAGCCAAGGTGGAGGTGATCAGAGACTGGCCTGCTCCCCAAACCAAGAAGCAGGTCCAGGCCTTTATTGGGATGGCGGGGTACTATCGAAGGTTCGTGCCCCACTTTAGCGCCATAGCCGGCCCCATCACTGAACTGTGCAAAAAGGGGAAGCCAGACAAGGTAATCTGGACCGAGCAGTGCCAGGAGGCTTTCCGGGCGCTGAAGGAGGCTCTGGTCAGTGGCCCAGTTCTGGCGAACCCAGATTTTGACAAACCCTTTATGGTGTTCACCGACGCCTCAGACACGGGACTGGGGGCGGTGTTAATGCAGGAGAATGAAAATGGGGAGAGACACCCCATTGTGTACCTGAGCAAGAAGCTGCTACCCCGGGAACAAAACTACGTGGCCATCGAGAAGGAATGCCTGGCCATGGTGTGGGCCCTTAAGAAGCTAAAGCCATATCTCTTTGGGCGACACTTCATCGTGTACACCGACCACTCTCCCCTGACCTGGCTGCACCAGATGAAAGGAGCCAACGCCAAGCTCCTGAGGTGGAGCCTGCTCCTGCAGGACTATGACATGGATGTGGTCCATGTGAAGGGAAGTGCCAACCTGATAGCGGACGCGTTGTCCCGGAGAGGGGGCCCTGAACTTCCCCAGGTCACTGGGCAGAGTGACCCCGCTCAGTTCAGTCTCGAAGGGGGGAGCGGTGTGATGGAGTAGGGACTGTCTGTGTGGGGAACGGAAAAGCAGGGGGATCTCTTTAGGTGCGGGACAGGTGATCAGCCTGTAACCCGAGCCCGGCCAGGGGGAGGAGGGAGCTCCTGGGTGGAGAAGAAGGGAACAAAGGACCCCGGCCGGGGGGAGGAAAGGCAGGACAGTTTGGGTTTGGGGCTGTGGGGCGGAATTCAGGGTATCCTAGCTGGGATCCAAGCACCCTGAACCCCCAGAAGGACTGGATGGAGGAGTCCTGACTGTGCCTGCAAGCTCTGCTGTAACCTGTGTTCCTGTTGTCCAATAAACCTTCTGTTTTACTGGCTGGATAAAAGTCACTGTGGGGTCCAGGAAGAGGGGTGCAGGGCTGGAACCCCCAGACTCCTGGCATCCACCTCTCCCCTTTCCCTCCTCTGTGCCATGTCTCCCACCCCTCCCCTCACCCTCCTCTGCTGTCCTGACATTTGCCCCTCTTACTCCCCTCAGCCCTCCTGACGCCTGCCCCTCTCCCCATCCTCGCTGACCCCTAGCACCCGCCTCTTCCCTCACCCTCCTATGCCAACTCCTCCTCTAGCCCCACTCTGACCCCCTGACACCTGTCTCTCTCCAATCCCCTCTCCTAACACCTCCCTCTAGCCACCTGCCCTGCCTTTCACCCCTCTCTGCCCCCTGGTGCTTGTCCCTCCTCTGCCCTTGCTGTGCCTGCCCTTCTGCTGAACCCCCTCAATCCCCTGGCACCTGCCCTTTCCCTTCCCCCCACACCCTTCTGCTGCCTGCCCCTTCCTTCCCTCCTCCTGCCCCCCAACACTTGACCTTCCCCTTGTCCCCTTCCATCCTGGTGCCCAGCCCCTCACCAGCCTCTGCCCCACTGACCCTGCTCTCCTCTCGCCCCTCTGCCCCCATCACCCATGACACCTCTTTATTTCTCACCCCTGCCCCTCCCCTCCACCTCTGGCTCCTTGACACCTGCACCCCTCACCACCCTCCAGTCCCCTGCTGCCAGCTCCTCCTCTGCCCCAAGTCCCAGCTCTATCCTGGCCCCATCTGCCTCCCTGGTGCCTGCTGTTTCCTTTGCCCCCTCTGCCTGCCTGGTGCAAGTCCCTTCCCTCACCCCCCTGGTCTCAGCCCTTCCCCTCACCTCAGCACTGCCGCACCCCTCCCCTCCCCCTCTCCTAAGCTCTGGGCCCCACCCCTCCCTTCATCCTCCCTCTGACCCCCTGGTGCCCACATCTCCCTGCACATGCCTCTGCCCCCCCAGGGCCTGCCCTTCTCCACACCCCTCTCTGCCCCACATTCTGCCCCTTTGGTATCAATGCCTATTCATTCGCTCCCCCCCATGGTTCCACCTCCCCACTCCTCATCATCTCACCCCCTGGCAGCTCACCCTGCCCTTGATTTCCCCTGCACCATTGGAGCTCCCCCATTCCCTCACACCCCTCTGCCCCCTGGTGCCTGCCCCATCCCTTGCCTCCCGCAGCCCCCTGGGGTCTCTCCCCTTCTTCTCCCATGGAGCCCACCCCTCCCCTCACCCCCTGCAGCCCCTTGGAACCTGCCTTTCCCTTCACACCCCTATTCTCCTGCTGCCCCTCCCTTCCCTTATCACCCCATAGCCCTTGTGGCTGTCCCACTGCATGTCCCTCCCTCCTCCCCTCTGCTCCTGTCACCTCCCCCTCCCCTTTCCTCTCCGAACATCAGTCTCTCCCCTCCGCTCCCCTGCCTCCCCTGACTCTTTCCCACCCCTCCCCCGCTCCTCCTGCCCTTCCCCCTCATTCTCTCCTCACAGGCAGAGGGGCCCTGACTCCCCTCAGCCCACAACTCCCCCCCCCAGTGATTAACGAGGACTCAGGTTAATTTCTCTTTGATCCCAGTGACCAGCCCCTGCCCCCAGCCCTGACTCTGTGACTCTCTCCCCAGTGGATGTGACTCTGGATCCAGACACGGCTCATCCCAACCTCGTCCTGTCTGAGGATCGGAAACGTGTGAGACGCGGAGACAAACGCCAGGATCTGCCCAACAACCCTGAGAGATTTGATAAATATTGCATTGTCCTGGGTGCTGAGGTGTTCGCGGGCGGGAGGCGTTACTGGGAGGTGGAGGTGGGAGACAAGACTGACTGGATTCTGGGGGTTTGTAGGGAATCTGTGGAAAGGAAAGGGAATCGCAGACTCTGTTCTGAGGATGGATACTGGGTCGTGGGGTTGAGGGATGGAGAATACAAGGCCCTCACCTCCCCCGCGACCCTGCTGACTGTGAGCACCAGGCCCAGTCAGGTGGGGATTTTCCTGGACTATGAGGCGGGCGAGGTCTCGTTTTACAATGTGACTGACAGGTCCCATCTCTTCACTTTCACTGACACCTTCTCCGGGAAGCTCCGCCCTTATTTCTATCCTGGTGTCAACACTGGGGGTACAAACGCGGCTCCCCTGATAATCTGCCTGGTCCCAGCTCAGGCCGGAGGGAATCTCGGCCCCTGACAGTGACCCCGCGGCACAGACTGGCCCCTCCCAGCCCTGCTGCTCTTCCCGTCCCAGTGGTGGGGGCCAGTTACTGCAGCAACTGGACTTTGTGCTGACCGGAAGCTGCCAGTTTCCCTTTTCAGCTGGAGGGTCGAGTTGAAAACCAGACACCTGGGAACCCCCAGCCCCCACCTTCCCCGTCCCCTGCCCCAGGGGTAGCAGATGGTGGGGGATGGGGTCATTCACTCCTCTCAGAATTTTCTACCCCTGTGAAATCTCAGTGTAAAATATGAAAGAAAAAAGATTATTTTAATTTAGAAAATATTATTGTCACAAGGTGTAAAGACAAGAATATTTTAATTTACATTTCAACAGTATTTCAAAAAACAAGCATTTAAATATATTTGTAGAAATGGAATTATTGACATTTTTTTAATCTTTCCCTCAAATCTATAGTGAAGTTTAACTTCTATAAATAATGTCATTTCTATTTCCACTGTGGAATTTCAAGAAATCCAAAATATTTATCTTAACAAAATAAACATTAATTATTCAGACTGTGTTGTTCAGTTACAATGTACATGTGTCATAAACATCACAACTACACACATGTGCAGCTGGTCTCCCCCCTCCCCACTCTTTATTGTCTTGACTGCTTCTCTCTGGATGGCAGGACACATACACCCACCTCCTGCACTACACCTTTGAAAATTAATAGTGGAAAAAATGATAGAATTAATTAAGCAATATATTTAAGTTAACTCACACATGATTATATAATAATCTTTGAACTTCTGTCAGCATTAATTCATGTGATTTTTAACTTTCTAGCTACATCTAATTGGTAATCAAGATATGACCCTTCCTTTCTTTTTCTTATATCAATTAACAAAACACGGTCCCCAACCTCAAATGCTCTCTTCCTATCACTAGAAATCTCTTCTACAATCTCCAGTTTTTAGTTGATTTTTCTTTAGACATATTATTTGCAGACAATGGACTGTCAGTGTCCACTGTTGATTTCAGTGTCCTGCCAGGCTCTTCATGTTCTTGGTTATAAGGACACAACAAATGTAGTTTGATAAAGAAATAGAGAAGAGGTTGGGTTCCTTTACTCAATCATCACACATTAACTTAACTGTGTTAAAGACGCTGGCACTTAATGACACATAACATGAAATTTGATGAAGCTTTTTGGCAAACCTTCCTTCTCAGCCATAAATCAGTCCAAAGGGTGATATTTTTGTTGTCCTGTGAGGTTTAGAGTACAAAGAAAAGAAAGTTTCTCCAGGAAATTCATCACAATTCCTCTGGGTTCTGTCCACCACTTGCTCTGAAGCTCTGTAAAAATAGTGACTGATTGATCTAATTCCTTGACATTAGCTGTTGAACCTAATTTCTTGAAGATCTAGCTGAGCTTAGTCTGAGGGGAGGCACATCCCATGGCATTGCTAGGACTCCTTTTTCTTTTAAACTTGATGCGTTATGAACATTTTCAATGTAATAATTCAGTTTTGAAGATTTATTCACAATATGCCATCCATGGCAGAGTGCCCTAAATGTACCTTGATTATTTGAAAATAAATACCCTAAAATTCTTTTTTAATGAAGTCATTTGTGCTTTTTATCCAGTCTACTGGTGTCTAGGTGGCATGGGCTCCTGACGCTTTGTGTTTTTCCTAATTTTTAACACAGGAAAATATTAATCTAAAAATAGATAATTTTTCCATGAAATTTTCTTCAGAAATATCTGCATTCCTTTCCCTAGTTCTCACTGAATTATGTGTAATTACTGTGTTCCCGTATCCAATTTGATTGTGTTCTTACGTGAGGAACTATGCTGGCAAATAGGTTAATATACAACATGGTTTTTACTCTCTGGCAAAACACAAAAATGTGTTGTCACTCACAATTTACAGCATGAAGTGTCATGAAGAGATTGCTGGCAATGTTCATTTTAAAATTTCTAACTCTGAATGGGCTCCCTGATCAGTTCCTGCAACCCCTGGCTGGCAGACCTCTCTGTGAATGAAGCAGCCTGCAGTCTGCCAGGGAACTTCCACCAAGCGTCTTTACTACTTTTTATGGTGCATCTGTCATAGCTTCCTACTCAGATCTGAACTTTAGAGTTGAGAAACTAAGATGCTAGCATGAAACCTCCAAGCTTAATTACCAGCTTGGATCTGATAGCACTGCCACCAGACAGGAATTACAGTGCCTGCCTCACTCTGGTCTCCCCAAAACCTTCCCTGGGGGACCCCAAGATTCAGATGCCCTGAGTCTCACAACAAAGGGAAATAACCCACTTCCCTTCCTGTTCTTTGCCTCCTCCCAGATTTTCCCGCTTCAATTCCTTGAAACACAAACCCAGAGAGATTAAGGGTCTCTCCCCCTCACCCAGAGGCTATGCAGATTTAAACCTAGTCAATCAAAGACAAAGAGATTTCCCCCTCCCTTCGTTTCTTAGCCTTAACCAGAGAAGAACTCAAACAGGTCTTAAAAAGAAAGCTTTATATAAAAAGAA
>JALNIE010000115.1:0-29000 GCA_026122505.1 Aldabrachelys gigantea
GTTAGGGTTCCTGTGATCCCCGGGCTTTGCGTCTGGGGTCCTGTGGACCCGATGGTAGGCGTTAGGGGTCCTGTGGACCCGATGGTAGCGGTAAGTGGTCCTGTCGACCTGGATCTGGGTGTTAGGGGTCCGGTGGTCCCCAGGCTGTGAGTTAGGGTTCCTGTGGTCCCCGGCTGGGCGTTTGGGGTCCTGTGGTTCCCGGGCTGGGCATTAGGGGTCCTGTTTAACCAATGGCAGGCATTAGGGGTCCAGTGGACACGGAGCTGGGCGTCAGGCGTCCTCTGGTCCCCATGCTTGGTGTTAGGGGTCTTGTGGACCCTATGGTAGGCGTTAGGGTTCCTGTGGTCCCCTGGCTGGGCATTTGGGGTCCTGTGGACCCGGAGCTCTGCGTTAGGGTTCCTGTGGTCCCCGAGCTGGGCGTTAGGGGTCCTGTGGTCCCAGGGCTGAGTGTTAGCTATCCTGTGGACCCACAGCTGGTCGTTAGGGGTCCTGTGGTCCCCGGACTGGGCGTTAGGTATCCTGTGGACACGGAGCTGGGCGTTAGGGGCTTGTGGACTCGGAGCTGTTTTTTAGGGGTCCGATGGTCCGCGGGCTGGCAGTTAGGGGTCCTGTGGTCCCCGGGCTGGGCGTTAGGCGTCCTGTGGAACCGGAGCTGGGTGTTAGGGTTCCTGTGGGCCCGGAGCTGGGCGTTAGGGGTCCTGTGGTTCCTGGGCTGGGCATTAGGGGTTCTGTCGACCCGGAGCTGGGTGTTAGGGGTCCTGTGATCCTCGGGCTGGGAGTTAGGGGTCCTGTGGACCCAATTGTAGGCGTAAGGGGTCCTGTGGATACGGAGCTGGGTGTTAGGCATCCTGTGGACCCGATGGTAGGCTTTAGGGGTCCTGTGGTCCCCTGGCTAGGTGTTACGGGTCCAGTGGACCTGGAGATGGGCGTTAGGGGTCCTGTGGTCCCCGAGCTGGGCGTTAGGGGTCCTGTGGACCCGATTGTAGGTGTTAGTGGTCCAGTGGTCCCCAGGCTGGGCGTTAGGGGTCCTGTGGTCCCCGAGCTGGGTTTTAGTGGTCTTGTGGTCCCCGGGATGGCCCTCGGGGTCCTGTGGTCCCCAAGCAGGGTGTTAGCTATACTGTGGTAACCGGCCTGGACGTTAGCGGTTCTGTGGAACTGGAGCTGGGCGTTAGGGGTCCTGTGGTCACTGAGCTGTGCGTTAGGGGTCCTGTGGTCCCCCGGTTGGGCGTTAGGGGTCCTGTGGACCCGGAGCTGGGCGTTAGGGATCCTGTGGTCCCCGGGCTGGGCGTTAGGGGTCCTGTGGACCCGGAGCTGGGCGTTAGGGTTCCTGTGGTGCCTGGTTTGGGCGTTTGGGGTCCTGTGGTCCTGATGGTAGGCGTTAGGGGTCCTGTGGACCCGGAGCTGGGCGTAAGGCGTCCTCTGGTCCCCGGGCTGGGTGTTAGGGGTCCTGTGGATCCTATGGTAGGCGTTAGGGGTTCTGTGGTCTCCGGGCTGGGCGTTTGGGGTCCTGTGGACCCGGAGCTCTGCGTTAGGGGTCCTGTGGTCCCCGAGCTGGGCGTTAGGGGTCCTGTGGTCCCCGGACTGGGCGTTAGCTATCCTGTGGACCTGGAGCTGGGCGTTAGGGGTCCTGTGTTCCCCGGACTGGGTGAAAGGTATCCTGTGGTCACGGAGCTGGGCGTTAGCGGTCCTGTGGACCCGATGGTAGGAGTAAGGGGTCCTGTGGACCCGGAGCTGGGCTTTAGGGGTTGTGGACTCGGAGCTGGTTATTAGGGGTCCGATGGTCACCGGGCTGGGAGTTAGGGGTCCTGTGGTCCCTGGGCTGGGCGTTAGGCGTCCTGTGGAACCGGAGCTGGGCGTTAGGGTTCCTGTGGGCCCGGAGCTGGGCGTTAGTGGTCCCGTGATTCCTGGGCAGGGGGTTAGGGGTCCTGTGGTCCACGGGTTTGCCGTTAGGGGTCCTGTGGACCCAGAGCTGGTGTAAGGTGTCCTGTGATCCCCGGGCTGGGCGTAAGGGGTCCTGTGGATACGGAGCTGGGTGTTTGGCATCCTGTGGACCCGATGGTAGGCGTTAGGGGTGCTGTGGACCCGGAGCTGGGCGTTAGGGGTCCGGTGGTCCCCAGGCTGGGCATTAGGGGTCCTGTAGTCCCCTAGCTGGGCGTTAGTGGTCCTGTGTTCCCCGGTCTGGGCGTTCGGGGTTCTGTGGTGCCCAAGTAGGGCTTTAGGGGTCATGTGGTAACCGGGCTGGGCGTTAGGGGTTCTGTGGAACTAGAGCTGGGCGTTAGGGGGCCTGTGGACCTGAAGCTGGACGTTAGGGGTCCTGTGGTCCCCAGCCTGGGCGTTTGTGGTCCTGTGGACCGGGAGCTGGGTGTTAGGGTTCCTGTGATCCCTGGGCTGGGCGTTTGGTGTCCTGTGGACACGATGATAGTCGTTAGGGGTCCTGTGGACCCGGAGATCGGCGTTAGGGGTCCTGTGGACCAGGAGATCGGCGTTAGGGGTCCTGTGGTCCCCGGGCTGGGCGTTACGTGTCCTGTGGATCCGGAGCTGGGCGTTATGTGTCCTGTGGATCCGGAGCTGGACGTTAGGGGTCCTGTGGACCCGGAGCTGGGCGTCATGGTTACTGTGGTCCCCGGTCTGGGCGTAAGGGGTCCTGTGGTCCCCGGTCTGGTGTTAGGGGTCCTGTGTACAAGGAGCTGGTCGTTAGGGGTCCTGTGGTCCCTGGGCTGGGCGCTAGGTGTCCTGTGGTCCCCGGGCTGGGCGTTACGTGTCCTGTGGATCCGGAGCTGGGCGTTACGTGTCCTGTGGATCCGGAGCTGGACGTTAGGGGTCCTGTGGACCCGGAGCTGGGCGTCATGGTTACTGTGGTCCCCGGTCTGGGCGTAAGGGGTCCTGTGGTCCCCGGTCTGGTGTTAGGGGTCCTGTGTACAAGGAGCTGGTCGTTAGGGGTCCTGTGGTCCCTGGGCTGGGCGCTAGGTGTCCTGTGGTCCCCGGGCTGGGCGTTAGGGGTCCTGTGGACCCGGAGCTGTGCATTAGAGGTCCTGTGGAACCAATGGTAGGCGTTAGGGGTCCTGTGGACCCGGAACTGAGCGTTAGGGGTCCGGTGGTCCCCAGGCTGGGAGTTAGGGGTCCTGTGGTCCCCGAGCTGGGCGTTAGTGTTCCTGTGGTCCCCGGGCTGGGCATTCGGGGTCCTGTGGTCCCCAACCAGGGCATTAGGGGTCCTGTGGTAACCGGGCTGGGCGTTAGGGGTCCTGTGGACCCGGAGCTGGGCGTTAGGGGTCCTGTGGTATCCGGACTGGGCGTTAGGAGTCCTGTGGACCTGGTGCTGGATGTTAGAGGTCCTGTGGTCCCAGGCCTGGGCTTTAGGGGTCCTGTGGACCTGGAGCTGGGCGTTAGGGTTCCTATGATCCCCGGGCTGGGCGTTTGGTGTCCTGTGAACACGATAGTAGGCGTTAGGGGTCCTGTGGACCCGGAGCTCTGCGTTAGGGGTCCTGTGGTCCCCGAGCTGGGCGTTAGGGGTCCTGTGAACCCGGAGCTGGGCGTTAGGGTCCTGTGGTCCCCGGGCTGGGCGTTAGAGGTTCTGTGGAGAAGGAGCTGGGCGTTAGGGTTCCTGTGGTTTGCGGTCTGGGCGTTTGGGGTCCTGTGGACCCCATGGTAGGCGTTAGGGGTCCTGTGGACCCGGAGCTGGGAGTTAGGGGCCTGTGGACTCGGAGCTAGGTATTAGCGGTTCGGTTGCCCCCGGGCTGGGAGTTAGGGTTCCTGTGGTCCCCAGTCTGGGCTTTAGACCTCCTGTGGAACCGCACCTGGGTGTTAGGGTCCCTGTGCGCCCGGACCTTGGCGTTAGGGTTCCTTTGTGCCCGGAGCTGGGCGTTAGGAGTCCTGTGGTTCCCGGGCTGGGCGTTAGGGGTCCTGTGGTCCCTGGTCCTCGCGTTAGGTGTCCTGTGGACCCGGAGCTGGGCGTTAGGGGTTCTGTGGTCCCCGGGCTGGGAGTTAGGGGTCCTGTGGACCCGATGGTAGGCGTAAGGGGTCCTGTGGATACGGAGCTGGGTGTTTTGCGTCCTGTGGACCCTATGGTAGTCGACAGGGGTCTTGTGGTCCCCGGTCTTGGCATTAGGGGTCCCGTGGCTTTGGAGCTGTGCGTTAGGTGTCCTGTGGACCCGATGGTTGGCGTTAGGGGTCCTGTGGACCCGGAGCTGGGCGTTAGGTTTCCTGTGGTCCCCGGGCTGGGCGTTCCGTGTCCTGTGGACCCGATGGTAGTTGTTAGGAGTCCTGTGGATCCGGAGCTGGGCGTTAGGGGTCCTGTGGTCCCCGGGCTGGGCGGTAGAGGTCCTGTGGTCCCCGGGCTGGCGTTAATTGTCCCCTGGTCCCCAGACTTGGCGTTCGGAGTCCTGTGGACCCGAAGCTGTGTATTAGGGGCCCTGTGGACCCGATGGTAGGAGTTAGGGGTCCTGTGGACCCGGAGCTGGGCGTTAGGGGTCCGGTGGTCTCCAGGCTGTGCGTTAGGGGTCCTGTGGTCCCCGAGCTGGGCGTTAGTTGTCCTGTTGTCCCTGGGCTGGGCTTTCGGGGTCCTGTGGACCTGGAGCTCTGTATTAGGGGTCCTGTGTACCCGATGGTAGGCGTTACGGATCCTGTGGACCCGGAGCTGGGCGTTAGGGGTCCCTTGGTCCCCAGGCTGGGCGTTAGGGGTCCTGTGGTCCCCGAGCTGGGCATTAGTGGTCCTGTGGTCCCCGGGCTTGGCGTTAGGGGTCCTGTGGTCCCCAAGCAGGGCATTAGCGGTCCTGTGGTAACCGGGCTGGGCGTTAGGGGTCCTCTGGACACAGAGCTGGGCGTTAGGGGGCCTGTGGTATCCGGACTGGGCGTTAGGGGTCCTGTGGACCTGGAGCTGGACGATAGAGGTCCTGTGGACCCGGAGCTGGGCGTTAGGGTTCCTGTGATCCCCGGGCTGGGTGTTTGGTGTCCTGTGGACACGATTGTAGTCGTTAGGGGTCCTGTGGACCTGGAGATCGGCGTTAGTGGTCCTGTGGACCTGGAGATCTGCGTTAGGGGTGCTGTGGTCCCCGAGCTGGGCGTTAGGGGTCCTGTGGTCCCCGTGCTGGGCGTTAGGGGTCCTGTGGACCCTATGGTAGGTGTTAGGGGTCCTGTTTATCCGAAACTGGGCGTCATGGGTTCTGTGGACCAGAAGCTGGGCGTCACGGGTCCTGTAGTCCCTGGGCTGGCATTAGGGGTCCTGTATACAAGGAGCTGGCCGTTAGGGGTCCAGTGGTCCCCGGGCTGGGCGTTAGGGGTCCTGTGGACCCGGAGCTGTGCATTAGAGGTCCTGTGGACCCAATGTTAGGCATTACGGGTCCTGGGGACCCATAGCTGGGCGTTAGGGTGTGACGATGTGGTTCTGGTGGGACCCAACTGAGAGTGCCAAATCAGGACCAATTGCTTAAACAGGGCAGTCACAGCCCTAGGCTGGGGTTTCTCCACCTCTAGGGGAAACCAAACCAGTCAGACAAAAAGGACTTCAGTTTCATCCCACTGGCTAACTGCAAGTCACACAAGCAATTTCCTTAGACACTCCAGTCTCCCAGTATCACCACCAGTCCCACACGTCCTGGGGATGAATGGTTATGAAAACCAACACCCCAGTAAAAGAAATAGGTTCTCTCGATCCCAAAGGACCAAGCCCCAGACCCAGGTTAATATACACCTCAGATCTTACCCACAAATCACGCTGTTGCCAGTCCCTTAGAATCTAAAATCTAAAGGTTTATTCATCAAAGGAAGAAGATAGAGATGAGAGCTAAAATTGGTTATACTGTATCAATTACATACAGTGATGGCAAAGTCCTTAGTTCAGGCTTGTAGCAGTGATGAAGTAAACTGCAGGTTTAAATCCAGTCTCTGGAGAACATCTCCCGCTGGGATGGGTCATCAGTCCTTTGTGCAGAGCTTCAGATTGTAGCAAAGTCCCTCCAGAGATAAGAAGCAGGATTGAAGACAAAATGGAGATGAGGCCTTCGCCTTATATAGACTTTTCCAGGTGTAAGAACACTCCTTTGTTCCTACCGTGGAAAATTACAGCAAAATGGAGTTTGCAGTCACATGGGCCAGTTTCTGCTCACTCCAGCGAGTCACAGGGCGTATCCGCCTTCTCTCAATGGGTCTATTGTGTAGTTGATGGTCCTTAATGGGCCATCAAGCAGGCTAAGCAGAGCTGACACCAGCTTGTCTGAGACTTTTTCCAGTAACACAGAACAAGTTTGAAATACAGACAATACACAGCCAATATTCATAACTTCAACTACAGAAATGATACAGACATACAGACAGCACAATCATAACCAGTAACCCGTAACCCGGTCTTAGACACCTTATATGACCCCCTTTACATAGAATTTGGTGGCACTACAGAACCTTGGTTGCAACCCATGTTCTATATGGTCCCAGTTTATATTAATAACATCACATAGGGGTCCTGTGGTCTCCGGGCTGGGAGTTAGGGGTCCTGTGGACCCGAAGCTGGGCATTAGGGGTCCTGTGGTCCCCGGGCTGGGCGTTAGGGGTCGTGTGGACCCGGAGCTGGGCGTTAGGGGTCCTGTGGACCCGATGGTAGGCGTTAGTGGTCCTGTGGACACGGAGCTGGGCGTTAGGGGTCCTGTGGTCTCCGGGCTGGGCGTTAGGGGTCCTGTGGACCCGGAGCTTGGTGTTACAGTTCCTGTGGACCCTATGGTAGGAGTTAGGGGTCCTGTGGACCCGGGGCTGGATATTAGGGGTTTTGTGGACCCGATGGCAGGTGTTAGGGGTCCTATGGACACGGAGATGTGCGTTAGGGGTCCTGTGGTCCCCGGGCTGGGCGTTAGGGATCCTGTGGTCCCCGAGCTGGGCGTTAAGTGTCCTGTGGACCCGGAGCTGGGCATTAGGGGTCCTGTGGTTCCCGGGCTGGGCGTTAGGGGTCGTGTGGACCCGATGGTAGGCGTTAGGGGTCCTGTGGACCCGGAGCTGGGCGTTAGGGGTCCTGTGGTCTCCGGGCTGGGCTTTAGGGGTCCTGTGGATTAGGAGCTGGGTGTAAGTGGTCCTGTGGTCCCCGGGTTGGACGTTAGGGATCCTGTGGACCCGGAGGTGGGCATTAGGGTTTCTGTGGTCCCCGGGCTGGGGTTAGGGGTCCTGTGGACCCGGAGCTGGGCGTTAGGGTTCCTGTGGTCCCCGGGCTGGGCGTTTGGGGTCCTGTGGACCCGATGGTAGGCGTCAGGGGTCCTGTGGACCCGGAACTGGGCGTTAGGAGTTCTGTGGTCCCCGGGCTGGGCGTTAGGGGTCCTGGGGACCCGGAGCTGGGCGGTACGGTTCCTGTGGTGCCTGGGATAGGTGTCTGGGGTCCTGTGCACCTGATAGTAGGCGTAAGGGGTTCCGTGGACCCAATGCTGGGTAATAGCGGTCCGGTGGTCCCCGGGCTGGGTGTTAGGGGTCCCGTGGTCTTCGGGTGGGCGTTAGGGGTCCTATGGATCCTTTGGTTGGCGTTAGGGGTCATGTGGACCCGGAGCCGGGCGTTAGACATCCTCTGGTCCCCAGGATGGGTGTTAGGGGTCCTGTGGACCCTATGGTAAGCGTTAGGGGTTCTGTGGTCCCCGGGCTGGTTGTTAGGGGTCCTGTGTTCTCCGCGCTGGGAGTTAGGGGTTCTGTGGACCCGGAGCTGGGTGTTTGGGTTCCTGTGGACCCGATGGTAGGCCTTAGGGGTCCTGTGGACCCGGAGCTGGGCTTTACGGTTTCTGTGGACCAGATGGTAGGCGTTATGGGTCCTGTGGACCCGGAGCTGGGGGTTAGGGTCTTGTTGTCCCGGAGCTGGGCATTAGAGGTCCTGTGGTCCCCGAGCTGTGCGTTATGGGTCCTGTGGACCCGGAGCTGGGCGTTCGGGGTCCTCTGGCCTCTGGACTGGGCGTTAGGGGTTCCTGTGGAGATGGAGCTGGGCGTTAGGGGTCCTGTGGTCCCCGGCCTCGGTGTTAGGGGTCCTGCGGACCCGGAGCTGGGCGTTCGGGGTACTGTGTTTCCCGGGGTGGGAGTTATTGGTCCTGTGGACCCTTAGATGGGTGTTAGGGGTCCTGTGGACCCGATGGTAGGCGTTAGGTGTCCTGTGGACCCAGAGCTGTGCATTAGGTGTCCTGTGGACCCTCTGGTAGGCTTTAGGGGTCCTGTGGACCCGGAGCTGGGCCTTAGGGGTCTGGTGGTCCCCAGGCTGGACGTTAATAGTCTTGTGGTCCCCGTGCTGGGCGTTAGTGGTCCTGTGGTCCACAGGATGGGCGTTCGGGGTCCTGTGGTCCCAGAGCAGGGCGTTATGGGTCCTTTGGGCCCGGAGCAGGGCGTTAGGGGTCCTGTGGACATGGAGCTTGGCGTTACGGTTCCTGTGGACCCGATGGCAGGCATTAGGGGTCCTGTGGACCCAGAACTGGGCGTTAGGGGTTCTGTGGTCCCCGGGCTGGGTGTTAGGGGTCCTGTGGACCCGGAGCTGGGCCGTACGGTTCCTGTGGTCCCTGGGATGCGCGTTTGGGGTCCTGTGAACCTGATAGTAGGCGTTAGGGGTCCTGTGGACCCAAAGCTGGTTAATAGGGGTCCGGGGGTCCCCGGTCTGTGCGTTTGGTGTCCTGTGGACCCCATGGTAGGCGTTAGGGGTCATGAGGACCCGGAGCTGGGCTTTATGGGCCTGTGGACTCGGAGTTGGGTATTAGGGGTCCGGTGATCCCTGGGCTCGGTGTTAGGGGTCCTGTGGTCCTCGGGCTGGGCGTTAGGGGTCCTGTGGACCCGATAGTAGACGTTAGGGGTCCTGTGGTCCCCGGGCTGGGCGTTAGGGGTCCTGTGGTCCCCGAGCTGGGCGTTTGGGGTCCTGTGCACCCGATGTTAGGCATTAGGGGTCCTGTGGACCCGATGGTAGGCGTAAGGGATCCTGTCGACCCGGAGCTGGTTATTAGGGGTCTGGTGGTCCCCGGGCTGGGCGTTAGCGGTCCTGTGGACCTGATGGTAGACGTTAGGGGTCCTGTGGACCCGGAGCTGGGCGTTAGGCGTCCTCTGGTCCCTGGGCTGGGTGTTAGGGGTCCTGTGGACCGTATGGTAGGCGTTAGGGGTTCTGTGGTCCCCGGGCTTGGCGTTAAGGGTCCTGTGGACCAGGAGCTGGGCGTTAGGGGTCCTGTGGACCCCGAGATGGGCGTTAGGGGTCCTGTGGACCCGGAGCTGGGTGTCAGGGGTCCTGTGGTCCCCGGGCTGGGCGTTTGGGGTCCTGTGGACCCGATGGTAGGCGTTAGGGGTCCTGTGGACCCAGAGCTGGGTATTAGGGTTCTGCTGGTCCCCGGGCTGGGCTTTAGGGGTCCTATGGACCCGATGGTAGGTGTTAGGGGTCCTGTGGATCCTTATTTAGGCGTTAGGGGTCCGGTGGTCCCCAGGCTGGGCGTTAGGGGTCCTGTGGTCCCCGAGATGGGCGTTAGTGTTCCTGTGGTCCACGGGCTGGGCATTAGGGGTCCTGTGGACCTGGAGCAGGACGTTAGGGGTCCTGTGGTCCCATGGCTGAGCGTTAGGGGTCCTGTGGACCCGGAGCTGGGCGTTAGGGTTCCTGTGATTCCCAAGCTGGGCTTTTGGTGTCCTGTGGACGCGATTGTTGGCGTTAGGGGTCCTGTGGACCCGGAGCTAGGTCTTAGTGGTCCGGTGGTCTCCGGTCTGTGCTTTAGGGGTCCTTTGGACCTGATGGTAGGCATTAGGGGTCCTGTGGAACCTGAGCTGGGCGTTAGGGGTCCTGTGGTCCCCGGGCTGGGCGTAAGGGTCCTTTGGTCACCGGACTGGCGTTAGGGGTCCTGTGGACCTGGAGCT
Source organism: Aldabrachelys gigantea (assembly GCA_026122505.1). NCBI lineage: Eukaryota > Metazoa > Chordata > Testudines > Testudinidae > Aldabrachelys > Aldabrachelys gigantea. Next base: position 9,826 of record JALNIE010000115.1, read on the forward strand.
GGGCGTTAGGTGTCCTGTGGTCTCCGAGCTGGGCGTTAGTGGTCTTGTGGTCCCCGGGATGGGCCCTCGGGGTCCTGTGGACGCGGAGTTGGGCATTAGGGGTTCTGTGGTCACCGAGCTGGGCTTTAGGGGTCCTGTGTTCCCCGGGCTGGGCGTTAGAGGTCCTGTGGAACCGGAGCTGGGAGTTAGGGGTCCTGTGGTCCCCGGGCTGAGCGTTAGGGGTCCTGTGGACCCGGAGCTGGGCGCTAAGGTTCCTGTGGTCCCTGGTCTGTGCGTATGGAGTCCTGTGGACCCGATGTAGGCGTTAGGGGTCCTGTGGACCCGGAGCTGGGGGATAGCTGTCCTGTGGTCCCCGGGCCGGCATTAGGGTTCCTGTGGTCCCCGTCCTGGGCGTTAAGTGTCCTGTAGTCCCCGGGCTGGGCGTTAAGTGTCCTGTGAACCTGGAGCTGTGCATTAGGGGTCCTGTGGACCCGGAGCTGGGCGTTAGGTGTGCGGTGGTCTCCAGGCTGGGCTTTAGGGGTCCTCTGTTCCCTGAGCTGGGCGTTAGTGGTCCTGTGGCCCCGGCCTGGACGTTCGGGGTCCTGTGGTCCCGAAGCAGGGCGTTAGGGGTCCTGTGGTAACCGGGCTGGGCGTCAGGGGTCCTGTGGACTAGCAGCTGGGCGTTAGGAGTTCAGTGGTCCCCGGGCTGGGAGTTAGGGGTCCTGTGGTCCCCGGCTGGGCATTAGGGGTCCTGTGGTCCCCCCGGCTGGGCGTTAGGGGTCCTGTGGACCCGGAGCTGGGCGTTAGGGATCCTGTGGTCCCCGGGCTGGGCATTAGGGGTCCTGTGGACCCGGAGCTGGGCGTTAGAGGTCCTGTGGTTCCCGAGATGGGCGTTAGGGGTTCTGTGTACCCGGAGCTGGTCGTTAGGTGTCCTGTGGAGCCGGAGCTGAGCGTTACGGGTCCGGTGGTCCCCAGGCTGGGTGTTAAGGGTCCTGCGGACCCGGAGCTGGGCGTTAGGGGTCCTGTGTTTCCCGGGCTGGGCGTTATTGGTCCTGTGGACCCTTAGATGGGTGTTAGGGGTCCTGTGGACCCAATGGTAGGCGTTAGATGTCCTGAGGACCCAGAGCTGTGCATAAGGTGTCCTGTGGACCCGATGGTAGGCTTTAGGGGTCCTGTGGACCCGGAGCTGGTCGTTAGGGGTCCGGTGGTCCCCAGGCTGGACGTTAGTAGTCTTGTTGTCCCCGTGCTGGGCGTTAGTGGTCCTGTGGTCCACAGGATGGGCGTTCGGGGTCCTGTGGTCCCAGAGCAGGGCGTTATGGGTCCTTTGGACCCGGAGCAGGGCATTAGGGGTCCTGTGGTCCCCGGGCTGGGCGTTTGGGGTCCTGTGCACCCGATGTTAGGCGATAGGGGTCCTGTGGACCTGATGGTAGGCGTAAGGGGCCCTGTGGATCCGGAGCTGGGTATTAGGGGTCCGGTGGTCCCTGAGCTGGGAGTTTGGGATCCTGTGGTCCCCGGCTGGACGTTAGAGGTCCTGTGGACCCGATGATAGGCTTTAGGGGTCCTGTGGACCCGGAGCTGGGTGTTAGGCGTCCTCTGTTCCCCGGCCTGGGTGTTAGGGGTCCTGTGGACCCTATGGTAGGCGTTAGGGGTCCCGTGGACCCAAATCTGGGTAATAGGGGTCCGGTGGTCTCCGGGCTGGGAGTTAGGTGTCCTGTGGTCCCCGGTCTGGGCGTTTGGGGTCCTGTGGACCCCATGGTAGGCGTTAGGGGTCATGTGGACACGGAGCTGGGCGTTATGGGGCTGTGGACTAGGAGTTGGGTATTAGGGGTCCGGTGGTCCCCGGGCTGGGCGTTAGGGGTCCTGTGGTCCCCGAGCTGGGCGTTAGGGGTCCTGTGGACCCAGAGCTGGGCGTTAGGTGTCCTGTGGTCCCCGGGCTGTGCATTAGTGGTCCTGTGGACCCGGAGCTGGGCGTTAGGGGTCGTGTGGTCCCCGGGCTGGGCGTTACTGGTCCTGTGGACCTGATGGTAGGTGTAAGGGGTCCTGTGGACCCGGAGCTGGGTATTATGGGTCCGGTGGTCCCCGGGCTGGGCGTTAGGGGTCCTGTGGACCCGGAGCTGGGCGTTAGGCGTCCTCTGGTTCCCGGGCTGGCTGTTAAGGGTCTTGTGGACCCTATGGTAGGCGTTAGGGGTTCTGTGGTCCCCGGGATCGGCGTTAGGGGTCCTGTGGACCCGGAGCTGGGTGTTAGGGTTCCTGTGGTCCCCGGGCTTTGCGTCTGGGGTCCTGTGGACCCGATGGTAGGCGTTAGGGGTCCTGTGGACCCGATGGTAGCGGTAAGTGGTCCTGTGGACCTGGATCTGGGTGTTAGGGGTCCGGTGGTCCCCAGGCTGTGAGTTAGGGTTCCTGTGGTCCCCGGCTGGGCGTTTGGGGTCCTGTGGTTCCCGGGCTGGGCATTAGGGGTCCTGTTTAACCAATGGCAGGCATTAGGGGTCCAGTGGACACGGAGCTGGGCGTCAGGCGTCCTCTGGTCCCCATGCTTGGTGTTAGGGGTCTTGTGGACCCTATGGTAGGCGTTAGGGTTCCTGTGGTCCCCTGGCTGGGCGTTTGGGGTCCTGTGGACCCGGAGCTCTGCGTTAGGGTTCCTGTGGTCCCCGAGCTGGGCGTTAGGGGTCCTGTGGTCCCAGGGCTGAGTGTTAGCTATCCTGTGGACCCACAGCTGGTCGTTAGGGGTCCTGTGGTCCCCGGACTGGGCGTTAGGTATCCTGTGGACACGGAGCTGGGCGTTAGGGGCTTGTGGACTCGGAGCTGTTTTTTAGGGGTCCGATGGTCCGCGGGCTGGGAGTTAGGGGTCCTGTGGTCCCCGGGCTGGGCGTTAGGCGTCCTTTGGAACCGGAGCTGGGTGTTAGGGTTCCTGTGGGCCCGGAGCTGGGCGTTAGGGGTCCTGTGGTTCCTGGGCTGGGCATTAGGGGTTCTGTCGACCCGGAGCTGGGCGTTAGGGGTCCTGTGATCCTCGGGCTGGGAGTTAGGGGTCCTGTGGACCCAATTGTAGGCGTAAGGGGTCCTGTGGATACGGAGCTGGGTGTTAGGCATCCTGTGGACCCGATGGTAGGCTTTAGGGGTCCTGTGGTCCCCGGGCTAGGTGTTACGGGTCCAGTGGACCTGGAGATGGGCGTTAGGGGTCCTGTGGTCCCCGAGCTGGGCGTTAGGGGTCCTGTGGACCCGATTGTAGGTGTTAGTGGTCCAGTGGTCCCCAGGCTGGGCGTTAGGGGTCCTGTGGTCCCCGAGCTGGGTTTTAGTGGTCTTGTGGTCCCCGGGATGGCCCTCGGGGTCCTGTGGTCCCCAAGCAGGGTGTTAGCTATACTGTGGTAACCGGCCTGGACGTTAGCGGTTCTGTGGAACTGGAGCTGGGCGTTAGGGGTCCTGTGGTCACTGAGCTGTGCGTTAGGGGTCCTGTGGTCCCCCGGTTGGGCGTTAGGGGTCCTGTGGACCCGGAGCTGGGCGTTAGGGATCCTGTGGTCCCCGGGCTGGGCGTTAGGGGTCCTGTGGACCCGGAGCTGGGCGTTAGGGTTCCTGTGGTGCCTGGTTTGGGCGTTTGGGGTCCTGTGGTCCTGATGGTAGGCGTTAGGGGTCCTGTGGACCCGGAGCTGGGCGTAAGGCGTCCTCTGGTCCCCGGGCTGGGTGTTAGGGGTCCTGTGGATCCTATGGTAGGCGTTAGGGGTTCTGTGGTCTCCGGGCTGGGCGTTTGGGGTCCTGTGGACCCGGAGCTCTGCGTTAGGGGTCCTGTGGTCCCCGAGCTGGGCGTTAGGGGTCCTGTGGTCCCCGGACTGGGCGTTAGCTATCCTGTGGACCTGGAGCTGGGCGTTAGGGGTCCTGTGTTCCCCGGACTGGGTGAAAGGTATCCTGTGGTCACGGAGCTGGGCGTTAGCGGTCCTGTGGACCCGATGGTAGGAGTAAGGGGTCCTGTGGACCCGGAGCTGGGCTTTAGGGGTTGTGGACTCGGAGCTGGTTATTAGGGGTCCGATGGTCACCGGGCTGGGAGTTAGGGGTCCTGTGGTCCCTGGGCTGGGCGTTAGGCGTCCTGTGGAACCGGAGCTGGGCGTTAGGGTTCCTGTGGGCCCGGAGCTGGGCGTTAGTGGTCCTGTGATTCCTGGGCAGGGGGTTAGGGGTCCTGTGGTCCACGGGTTTGCCGTTAGGGGTCCTGTGGACCCAGAGCTGGTGTAAGGTGTCCTGTGATCCCCGGGCTGGGCGTAAGGGGTCCTGTGGATACGGAGCTGGGTGTTTGGCATCCTGTGGACCCGATGGTAGGCGTTAGGGGTGCTGTGGACCCGGAGCTGGGCGTTAGGGGTCCGGTGGTCCCCAGGCTGGGCATTAGGGGTCCTGTAGTCCCCTAGCTGGGCGTTAGTGGTCCTGTGTTCCCCGGTCTGGGCGTTCGGGGTTCTGTGGTGCCCAAGTAGGGCTTTAGGGGTCCTGTGGTAACCGGGCTGGGCGTTAGGGGTTCTGTGGAACTAGAGCTGGGCGTTAGGGGGCCTGTGGACCTGAAGCTGGACGTTAGGGGTCCTGTGGTCCCCAGCCTGGGCGTTTGTGGTCCTGTGGACCGGGAGCTGGGTGTTAGGGTTCCTGTGATCCCCGGGCTGGGCGTTTGGTGTCCTGTGGACACGATGATAGTCGTTAGGGGTCCTGTGGACCCGGAGATCGGCGTTAGGGGTCCTGTGGACCAGGAGATCGGCGTTAGGGGTCCTGTGGTCCCCGGGCTGGGCGTTACGTGTCCTGTGGATCCGGAGCTGGGCGTTATGTGTCCTGTGGATCCGGAGCTGGACGTTAGGGGTCCTGTGGACCCGGAGCTGGGCGTCATGGTTACTGTGGTCCCCGGTCTGGGCGTAAGGGGTCCTGTGGTCCCCGGTCTGGTGTTAGGGGTCCTGTGTACAAGGAGCTGGTCGTTAGGGGTCCTGTGGTCCCTGGGCTGGGCGCTAGGTGTCCTGTGGTCCCCGGGCTGGGCGTTACGTGTCCTGTGGATCCGGAGCTGGGCGTTACGTGTCCTGTGGATCCGGAGCTGGACGTTAGGGGTCCTGTGGACCCGGAGCTGGGCGTCATGGTTACTGTGGTCCCCGGTCTGGGCGTAAGGGGTCCTGTGGTCCCCGGTCTGGTGTTAGGGGTCCTGTGTACAAGGAGCTGGTCGTTAGGGGTCCTGTGGTCCCTGGGCTGGGCGCTAGGTGTCCTGTGGTCCCCGGGCTGGGCGTTAGGGGTCCTGTGGACCCGGAGCTGTGCACTAGAGGTCCTGTGGAACCAATGGTAGGCGTTAGGGGTCCTGTGGACCCGGAACTGAGCGTTAGGGGTCCGGTGGTCCCCAGGCTGGGAGTTAGGGGTCCTGTGGTCCCCGAGCTGGGCGTTAGTGTTCCTGTGGTCCCCGGGCTGGGCATTCGGGGTCCTGTGGTCCCCAACCAGGGCATTAGGGGTCCTGTGGTAACCGGGCTGGGCGTTAGGGGTCCTGTGGACCCGGAGCTGGGCGTTAGGGGTCCTGTGGTATCCGGACTGGGCGTTAGGAGTCCTGTGGACCTGGTGCTGGATGTTAGAGGTCCTGTGGTCCCAGGCCTGGGCTTTAGGGGTCCTGTGGACCTGGAGCTGGGCGTTAGGGTTCCTATGATCCCCGGGCTGGGCGTTTGGTGTCCTGTGAACACGATAGTAGGCGTTAGGGGTCCTGTGGACCCGGAGCTCTGCGTTAGGGGTCCTGTGGTCCCCGAGCTGGGCGTTAGGGGTCCTGTGAACCCGGAGCTGGGCGTTAGGGTCCTGTGGTCCCCGGGCTGGGCGTTAGAGGTTCTGTGGAGAAGGAGCTGGGCGTTAGGGTTCCTGTGGTTTGCGGTCTGGGCGTTTGGGGTCCTGTGGACCCCATGGTAGGCGTTAGGGGTCCTGTGGACCCGGAGCTGGGAGTTAGGGGCCTGTGGACTCGGAGCTAGGTATTAGCGGTTCGGTTGCCCCCGGGCTGGGAGTTAGGGTTCCTGTGGTCCCCAGTCTGGGCTTTAGGCCTCCTGTGGAACCGCACCTGGGTGTTAGGGTCCCTGTGCGCCCGGACCTTGGCGTTAGGGTTCCTTTGTGCCCGGAGCTGGGCGTTAGGAGTCCTGTGGTTCCCGGGCTGGGCGTTAGGGGTCCTGTGGTCCCTGGTCCTCGCGTTAGGTGTCCTGTGGACCCGGAGCTGGGCGTTAGGGGTTCTGTGGTCCCCGGGCTGGGAGTTAGGGGTCCTGTGGACCCGATGGTAGGCGTAAGGGGTCCTGTGGATACGGAGCTGGGTGTTTTGCGTCCTGTGGACCCTATGGTAGTCGACAGGGGTCTTGTGGTCCCCGGTCTTGGCATTAGGGGTCCCGTGGCTTTGGAGCTGTGCGTTAGGGGTCCTGTGGACCCGATGGTTGGCGTTAGGGGTCCTGTGGACCCGGAGCTGGGCGTTAGGTTTCCTGTGGTCCCCGGGCTGGGCGTTCCGTGTCCTGTGGACCCGATGGTAGTTGTTAGGAGTCCTGTGGATCCGGAGCTGGGCGTTAGGGGTCCTGTGGTCCCCGGGCTGGGCGGTAGAGGTCCTGTGGTCCCCGGGCTGGCGTTAATTGTCCCCTGGTCCCCAGACTTGGCGTTCGGAGTCCTGTGGACCCGGAGCTGTGTATTAGGGGCCCTGTGGACCCGATGGTAGGAGTTAGGGGTCCTGTGGACCCGGAGCTGGGCGTTAGGGGTCCGGTGGTCCCCAGGCTGTGCGTTAGGGGTCCTGTGGTCCCCGAGCTGGGCGTTAGTTGTCCTGTTGTCCCTGGGCTGGGCGTTCGGGGTCCTGTGGACCTGGAGCTCTGCATTAGGGGTCCTGTGTACCCGATGGTAGGCGTTACGGATCCTGTGGACCCGGAGCTGGGCGTTAGGGGTCCTGTGGTCCCCGGGCTGGGCGGTAGAGGTCCTGTGGTCCCCGGGCTGGCGTTAATTGTCCCCTGGTCCCCAGACTTGGCGTTCGGAGTCCTGTGGACCCGGAGCTGTGTATTAGGGGCCCTGTGGACCCGATGGTAGGAGTTAGGGGTCCTGTGGACCCGGAGCTGGGTGTTAGGGGTCCGGTGGTCTCCAGGCTGTGCGTTAGGGGTCCTGTGGTCCCCGAGCTGGGCGTTAGTTGTCCTGTGGTCCCTGGGCTGGGCGTTCGGGGTCCTGTGGACCTGGAGCTCTGCATTAGGGGTCCTGTGTACCCGATGGTAGGCGTTACGGATCCTGTGGACCCGGAGCTGGGCGTTAGGGGTCCCTTGGTCCCCAGGCTGGGCGTTAGGGGTCCTGTGGTCCCCGAGCTGGGCATTAGTGGTCCTGTGGTCCCCGGGCTTGGCGTTCGGGGTCCTTTGGTCCCCAAGCAGGGCATTAGCGGTCCTGTGGTAACCGGGCTGGGCGTTAGGGGTCCTCTGGACACAGAGCTGGGCGTTAGGGGGCCTGTGGTATCCGGACTGGGCGTTAGGGGTCCTGTGGACCCGGAGCTCGGCGTTAGGGTTCATGTGGTCCCCGGGCTGGGCGTTTGGGGTCCTGTTCACCTGATGGTAGGAGTTATGGGTCCTGTCGACGCGATGGTAGGCGTAAGGGGCCCTCTGGACCCGGAGCTGGGTATTAGGGGTCCGGTGGTCGCTGGGCAGGAAGTTAGGGCTCCTGTGGTCCCCGGCACAGCGTGAAGGGTCCTCTGGTCCCAGGGCTGGGCGTTAGGGTTCCTGTGGACCCGATGGTAGGCGTTAGGGGTGCTGTGGACCAGGAGCTGGGCGTTAGGGGTCCTGTGGTCCCCGGGCTGGGCGTTAGGGGTCTTGTGGACCCGGAGCTGAGCGTTAGGGGTCCTGTGGTATCCGGGCTGGGCGTTAGGGGTCGTGTGGACACGAAGCTGTGTATTAGGCCAATTTCTGGACACGATGGTAGACGTTAGGGGCCCTGTGGACCCGGATTTGGGAGTTAGGGGTCCGGTGGTCCCCAGGCTCGGCGTTTGGGGTCCTGTGGTCCCCGAGCTGGGAGTTAGTGGTCCTGTGGTCCCCGGGCTGGGTGTAAGGGGCCCTGTGGACCTGGAGCTGGGCGTTAGGTGTCCTCTGGTCCCCAGGTTGGGTGTTAGGGGTCCTGTGGACCCTATGGTAGGCGTTAGGGTTTCTGTGGTCCCGGGCTGGGCCTTAGGGATCTTGTGGACCCAGAGCTGGGCGTTAGGGGTCCTGTGGTCTCCGGGCTGGGCGTTAGAGGTCCTGTGGTACCCGGGCTGGGCGTTAGGGGTCCTGTGGACCCGGAGCTGGGAGTTAGGGGTCCTGTGGTCCCCGGGCTGGGCTTTAGGGGTCCTGTCGACCCGGAGCTGGGCGTTAGGGTTCCTGTGGTCCCCGGTCTTGGTGTTTGGGGTCCTGTAGACCTGATGGTAGGCGTTAGGGTTCCTGTGGACCCAGAGCTGGGTATTAGGGGTCCAGTGGTCCCCGGGCTGGGCTTTAGGGGTCCTGTGGACCCGATGGTAGGCGTTAGGGGTCCTGTGGACCCGGAGCTGGGCGTTAGGGGTCCTGTGGTCCCCGGGCTGTGCGTTAGGGGTCCTGTGGACCTGATTGTAGGCCTTAGTGTGCCGGTGGTCCCCAGGCTGGGAGTTAGGGGCCCTGTGGTCCCCGAGGTCGGCGTTAGTGGTCTTGTGGTCCCCAGGATGGATGCTTGGGGTCCTGTGGTACCCAAGCAGGGCGTTAGGGGTCCTGTGGTCCCTTAGCTGGGTGTTAGGGGTCCTTTGGTACCCGGGCTGGGCATTAGGGGTCCTGTGGTACCCGGGCTGGTCATTAAGGGTCCTGTGGACCTGGAGCTGGACGTTATGGGTCCTGTGGTCCTCGGGCTGGGCGTTAGGGGTCCTGTGTACCCGGAGCTGGGCGTTAGGGTTCCTTTGGTCCCCGGACTGGGCGTTTGGGGTCCTGTGGACGCGGTGGTTGGTGTTAGTGGTCCTGTGCCCCCGATGGTAGGCGTTAGGGGTCCTGTGGACCCGGAGCTGGGCGTTAGGAGTCCTGTGGACCCCGAGCTGGGTATTAGGGGTCCAGCGGTCCCCGGGCTGGGAGTTAGGGGTCCTGTGGTTCCCGGGATGGGCGTTAGGTGTCCTGTTTACCCGCAGCTGGGCGTTAGGTGTCCTCTGGTCCCCGGCTGGGCTTTAGGTGTCCTGTGGACCCGATGGTAGGTGATAGGTGTCCTGTTGTCCCTGAGCAGAGCGTTAGGGATCCTGTGGACCCGGAGCTGGGCATTAGGGGTCCTGTGGTCCCGGGCTGTGCGTTAGGGGTCCTGTGGACCTGATTGTAGGCCTTAGTGTGCCGGTGGTCCCCAGGCTGGGCGTTAGGGGCCCTGTGGTCCGCGAGGTCGGCGTTAGTGGTCTTGTGGTCCCCGAGATGGGCGCTCGGGGTCCTGTGGTCCCCAAGCAGGGCGTTAGGGGTCCTGTGGTAAGCGGTCTGGGCGTTAGGGGTCCTGTGGTCTCTTAGCTGGGCGTTATGGGTCCTTTGGTACCCGGGCTGGGCATTAGGGGTCCTGTGGTACCCGGGCTGGGCGTTAAGGGTCCTGTGGACCTGGAGCTGGACGTTATGGGTCCTGTGGTCCCCGGGCTGGGCTTTACGGGTCCTGTGGACCCTATGGTAGGCGTTAGGAGTCCTGTGGAACCGGAGCTGGGCGTTAGCGATCCTGTGGTCCCAGGAGTGGTCGTTAGGGGTCCTGGGGACCCGTAGCTGGGCGTTAGGGTGTGACGATGTGGTTCTGGTGGGACCCAACTGAGAGTGCCAAATCAGGACCAATTGCTGAAACAGGGCAGTCACAGCCCTAGGCTGGGGTTTCTCCACCTCTAGGGGAAACCAAACCAGTCAGACAAAAAGGACTTCAGTTTCATCCCACTGGCTAACTGCAAGTCACACAAGCAATTTCCTTAGACACTCCAGTCTCCCAGTATCACCACCAGTCCCACACGTCCTGGGGATGAATGGTTATGAAAACCAACACCCCAGTAAAAGAAATAGGTTCTCTCGATCCCAAAGGACCAAGCCCCAGACCCAGGTTAATATACACCTCAGATCTTACCCACAAATCACGCTGTTGCCAGTCCCTTAGAATCTAAAATCTAAAGGTTTATTCATCAAAGGAAGAAGATAGAGATGAGAGCTAAAATTGGTTATACTGTATCAATTACATACAGTGATGGCAAAGTCCTTAGTTCAGGCTTGTAGCAGTGATGAAGTAAACTGCAGGTTTAAATCCAGTCTCTGGAGAACATCTCCCGCTGGGATGGGTCATCAGTCCTTTGTGCAGAGCTTCAGATTGTAGCAAAGTCCCTCCAGAGATAAGAAGCAGGATTGAAGACAAAATGGAGATGAGGCCTTCGCCTTATATAGACTTTTCCAGGTGTAAGAACACTCCTTTGTTCCTACCGTGGAAAATTACAGCAAAATGGAGTTTGCAGTCACATGGGCCAGTTTCTGCTCACTCCAGCGAGTCACAGGGCGTATCCGCCTTCTCTCAATGGGTCTATTGTGTAGTTGATGGTCCTTAATGGGCCATCAAGCAGGCTAAGCAGAGCTGACACCAGCTTGTCTGAGACTTTTTCCAGTAACACAGAACAAGTTTGAAATACAGACAATACACAGCCAATATTCATAACTTCAACTACAGAAATGATACAGACATACAGACAGCACAATCATAACCAGTAACCCGTAACCCGGTCTTAGACACCTTATATGACCCCCTTTACACAGAATTTGGTGGCACTACAGAACCTTGGTTGCAACCCATGTTCTATATGGTCCCAGTTTATATTAATAACATCACATAGGGGTCCTGTGGTCTCCGGGCTGGGAGTTAGGGGTCCTGTGGACCCGAAGCTGGGCATTAGGGGTCCTGTGGTCCCCGGGCTGGGCGTTAGGGGTCGTGTGGACCCGGAGCTGGGCGTTAGGGGTCCTGTGGACCCGATGGTAGGCGTTAGTGGTCCTGTGGACACGGAGCTGGGCGTTAGGGGTCCTGTGGTCTCCGGGCTGGGCGTTAGGGGTCCTGTGGACCCGGAGCTTGGTGTTACAGTTCCTGTGGACCCTATGGTAGGAGTTAGGGGTCCTGTGGACCCGGGGCTGGATATTAGGGGTTTTGTGGACCCGATGGCAGGTGTTAGGGGTCCTATGGACACGGAGATGTGCGTTAGGGGTCCTGTGGTCCCCGGGCTGGGCGTTAGGGGTCCTGTGGACCTGGAGCTGTGCGTTAGGGATCCTGTGGTCCCCGAGCTGGGCGTTAAGTGTCCTGTGGACCCGGAGCTGGGCATTAGGGGTCCTGTGGACCCGGAGCAGGGCGTTAGTGGTCCTGTAGTTCCCGGCGTGGACGTTAGCGGTCCTGTGGACCCGGAGCTGAGTGTTTGGGGTCCTGTGGACCAGATGGTAGGTGTTAGGGGTCCTGTGGACCCTGAGCTGGGTATTAGGGGTCCTGTGGTCTCCGGGCTGGGAGTTAGTGGTCCTGTGGATCCGGAGTTGGGAGTTAGGGGTCCTGTGGTCCCCGGGATGGGTGTTAGGGGTCCTGTGGACCCGGAGCTGGGCGTTAGGAGTCCTGTGGTCCCCGGGCTGGGAGTTAGGGGTCCTGTGGACCTGAAGCTGGGCATTAGGGGTCCTGTGGTTCCCGGGCTGGGCGTTAGGGGTCGTGTGGACCCGATGGTAGGCGTTAGGGGTCCTGTGGACCCAAAGCTGGTTAATAGGGGTCCGGGGGTCCCCGGTCTGTGCGTTTGGTGTCCTGTGGACCCCATGGTAGGCGTTAGGGGTCATGAGGACCCGGAGCTGGGCTTTATGGGCCTGTGGACTCGGAGTTGGGTATTAGGGGTCCGGTGATCCCTGGGCTCGGTGTTAGGGGTCCTGTGGTCCTCGGGCTGGGCGTTAGGGGTCCTGTGGACCCGGAGCTGGGCGTTAGGGGTCCTGTGGTCTCCGGGCTGGGCTTTAGGGGTCCTGTGGACTAGGAGCTGGGTGTAAGTGGTCCTGTGGTCCCCGGGTTGGACGTTAGGGATCCTGTGGACCCGGAGGTGGGCATTAGGGTTTCTGTGGTCCCCGGGCTGGGGTTAGGGGTCCTGTGGACCCGGAGCTGGGCGTTAGGGATCCTGTGGTCCCCGGGCTGGGCGTTTGGGGTCCTGTGGACCCGATGGTAGGCGTCAGGGGTCCTGTGGACCCGGAACTGGGCGTTAGGAGTTCTGTGGTCCGCGGGCTGGGCGTTAGGGGTCCTGGGGACCCGGAGCTGGGCGGTACGGTTCCTGTGGTGCCTGGGATAGGTGTCTGGGGTCCTGTGCACCTGATAGTAGGCGTAAGGGGTTCCGTGGACCCAATGCTGGGTAATAGCGGTCCGGTGGTCCCCGGGCTGGGTGTTAGGGGTCCCGTGGTCTTCGGGTGGGCGTTAGGGGTCCTATGGTATCCGGGCTGGGCGTTAGGGGTCCTGTGGATCCTTTGGTTGGCGTTAGGGGTCATGTGGACCCGGAGCCGGGCGTTAGACATCCTCTGGTCCCCAGGATGGGTGTTAGGGGTCCTGTGGACCCTATGGTAAGCGTTAGGGGTTCTGTGGTCCCCGGGCTGGTTGTTAGGGGTCCTGTGTTCTCCGCGCTGGGAGTTAGGGGTTCTGTGGACCCGGAGCTGGGTGTTTGGGTTCCTGTGGACCCGATGGTAGGCCTTAGGGGTCCTGTGGACCCGGAGCTGGGCTTTACGGTTTCTGTGGACCAGATGGTAGGCGTTATGGGTCCTGTGGACCCGGAGCTGGGGGTTAGGGTCTTGTTGTCCCGGAGCTGGGCATTAGAGGTCCTGTGGTCCCCGAGCTGTGCGTTATGGGTCCTGTGGACCCGGAGCTGGGCGTTCGGGGTCCTCTGGCCTCTGGACTGGGCGTTAGGGGTTCCTGTGGAGATGGAGCTGGGCGTTAGGGGTCCTGTGGTCCCCGGCCTCGGTGTTAGGGGTCCTGCGGACCCGGAGCTGGGCGTTCGGGGTACTGTGTTTCCCGGGGTGGGAGTTATTGGTCCTGTGGACCCTTAGATGGGTGTTAGGGGTCCTGTGGACCCGATGGTAGGCGTTAGGTGTCCTGTGGACCCAGAGCTGTGCATTAGGTGTCCTGTGGACCCTCTGGTAGGCTTTAGGGGTCCTGTGGACCCAGAGCTGGCCTTAGGGGTCTAGTGGTCCCAAGGCTGGACGTTAATAGTCTTGTGGTCCCCGTGCTGGGCGTTAGTGGTCCTGTGGTCCACAGGATGGGCGTTCGGGGTCCTGTGGTCCCAGAGCAGGGCGTTATGGGTCCTTTGGGCCCGGAGCAGGGCGTTAGGGGTCCTGTGGACATGGAGCTTGGCGTTACGGTTCCTGTGGACCCGATGGCAGGCATTAGGGGTCCTGTGGACCCAGAACTGGGCGTTAGGGGTTCTGTGGTCCCCGGGCTGGGTGTTAGGGGTCCTGTGGACCCGGAGCTGGGCCGTACGGTTCCTGTGGTCCCTGGGATGCGCGTTTGGGGTCCTGTGAACCTGATAGTAGGCGTTAGGGGTCCTGTGGACCCAAAGCTGGTTAATAGGGGTCCGGGGGTCCCCGGTCTGTGCGTTTGGTGTCCTGTGGACCCCATGGTAGGCGTTAGGGGTCATGAGGACCCGGAGCTGGGCTTTATGGGCCTGTGGACTCGGAGTTGGGTATTAGGGGTCCGGTGATCCCTGGGCTCGGTGTTAGGGGTCCTGTGGTCCTCGGGCTGGGCGTTAGGGGTCCTGTGGACCCGATAGTAGACGTTAGGGGTCCTGTGGTCCCCGGGCTGGGCGTTAGGGGTCCTGTGGTCCCCGAGCTGGGCGTTTGGGGTCCTGTGCACCCGATGTTAGGCATTAGGGGTCCTGTGGACCCGATGGTAGGCGTAAGGGATCCTGTCGACCCGGAGCTGGTTATTAGGGGTCTGGTGGTCCCCGGGCTGGGCGTTAGCGGTCCTGTGGACCTGATGGTAGACGTTAGGGGTCCTGTGGACCCGGAGCTGGGCGTTAGGCGTCCTCTGGTCCCTGGGCTGGGTGTTAGGGGTCCTGTGGACCGTATGGTAGGCGTTAGGGGTTCTGTGGTCCCCGGGCTTGGCGTTAAGGGTCCTGTGGACCAGGAGCTGGGCGTTAGGGGTCCTGTGGACCCCGAGATGGGCGTTAGGGGTCCTGTGGACCCGGAGCTGGGTGTCAGGGGTCCTGTGGTCCCCGGGCTGGGCGTTTGGGGTCCTGTGGACCCGATGGTAGGCGTTAGGGGTCCTGTGGACCCAGAGCTGGGTATTAGGGTTCCGCTGGTCCCCGGGCTGGGCTTTAGGGGTCCTATGGACCCGATGGTAGGTGTTAGGGGTCCTGTGGATCCTTATTTAGGCGTTAGGGGTCCGGTGGTCCCCAGGCTGGGCGTTAGGGGTCCTGTGGTCCCCGAGATGGGCGTTAGTGTTCCTGTGGTCCACGGGCTGGGCATTAGGGGTCCTGTGGACCTGGAGCAGGACGTTAGGGGTCCTGTGGTCCCATGGCTGAGCGTTAGGGGTCCTGTGGACCCGGAGCTGGGCGTTAGGGTTCCTGTGATTCCCAAGCTGGGCTTTTGGTGTCCTGTGGACGCGATTGTTGGCGTTAGGGGTCCTGTGGACCCGGAGCTAGGTCTTAGTGGTCCGGTGGTCTCCGGTCTGTGCTTTAGGGGTCCTTTGGACCTGATGGTAGGCATTAGGGGTCCTGTGGAACCTGAGCTGGGCGTTAGGGGTCCTGTGGTCCCCGGGCTGGGCGTAAGGGTCCTTTGGTCACCGGACTGGCGTTAGGGGTCCTGTGGACCTGGAGCTGGGCGTTAGGTGTCCTGTGGTCTCCGAGCTGGGCGTTAGTGGTCTTGTGGTCCCCGGGATGGGCCCTCGGGGTCCTGTGGACGCGGAGTTGGGCATTAGGGGTTCTGTGGTCACCGAGCTGGGCTTTAGGGGTCCTGTGTTCCCCGGGCTGGGCGTTAGAGGTCCTGTGGAACCGGAGCTGGGAGTTAGGGGTCCTGTGGTCCCCGGGCTGAGCGTTAGGGGTCCTGTGGACCCGGAGCTGGGCGCTAAGGTTCCTGTGGTCCCTGGTCTGTGCGTATGGAGTCCTGTGGACCCGATGTAGGCGTTAGGGGTCCTGTGGACCCGAAGCTGGGGGATAGCTGTCCTGTGGTCCCCGGGCCGGCATTAGGGGTCCTGTGGTCCCCGTCCTGGGCGTTAAGTGTCCTGTAGTCCCCGGGCTGGGCGTTAAGTGTCCTGTGAACCTGGAGCTGTGCATTAGGGGTCCTGTGGACCCGGAGCTGGGCGTTAGGTGTGCGGTGGTCTCCAGGCTGGGCTTTAGGGGTCCTCTGTTCCCTGAGCTGGGCGTTAGTGGTCCTGTGGCCCCGGCCTGGACGTTCGGGGTCCTGTGGTCCCGAAGCAGGGCGTTAGGGGTCCTGTGGTAACCGGGCTGGGCGTCAGGGGTCCTGTGGACTAGCAGCTGGGCGTTAGGAGTTCAGTGGTCCCCGGGCTGGGAGTTAGGGGTCCTGTGGTCCCCGGCTGGGCATTAGGGGTCCTGTGGTCCCCCCGGCTGGGCGTTAGGGGTCCTGTGGACCCGGAGCTGGGCGTTAGGGATCCTGTGGTCCCCGGGCTGGGCATTAGGGGTCCTGTGGACCCGGAGCTGGGCGTTAGAGGTCCTGTGGTTCCCGAGATGGGCGTTAGGGGTTCTGTGTACCCGGAGCTGGTCGTTAGGTGTCCTGTGGAGCCGGAGCTGAGCGTTACGGGTCCGGTGGTCCCCAGGCTGGGTGTTAAGGGTCCTGCGGACCCGGAGCTGGGCGTTAGGGGTCCTGTGTTTCCTGGGCTGGGCGTTATTGGTCCTGTGGACCCTTAGATGGGTGTTAGGGGTCCTGTGGACCCAATGGTAGGCGTTAGATGTCCTGAGGACCCAGAGCTGTGCATAAGGTGTCCTGTGGACCCGATGGTAGGCTTTAGGGGTCCTGTGGACCCGGAGCTGGTCGTTAGGGGTCCGGTGGTCCCCAGGCTGGACGTTAGTAGTCTTGTTGTCCCCGTGCTGGGCGTTAGTGGTCCTGTGGTCCACAGGATGGGCGTTCGGGGTCCTGTGGTCCCAGAGCAGGGCGTTATGGGTCCTTTGGACCCGGAGCAGGGCATTAGGGGTCCTGTGGTCCCCGGGCTGGGCGTTTGGGGTCCTGTGCACCCGATGTTAGGCGATAGGGGTCCTGTGGACCTGATGGTAGGCGTAAGGGGCCCTGTGGATCCGGAGCTGGGTATTAGGGGTCCGGTGGTCCCTGAGCTGGGAGTTTGGGATCCTGTGGTCCCCGGCTGGACGTTAGAGGTCCTGTGGACCCGATGATAGGCTTTAGGGGTCCTGTGGACCCGGAGCTGGGTGTTAGGCGTCCTCTGTTCCCCGGCCTGGGTGTTAGGGGTCCTGTGGACCCTATGGTAGGCGTTAGGGGTCCCGTGGACCCAAATCTGGGTAATAGGGGTCCGGTGGTCTCCGGGCTGGGAGTTAGGTGTCCTGTGGTCCCCGGTCTGGGCGTTTGGGGTCCTGTGGACCCCATGGTAGGCGTTAGGGGTCATGTGGACACGGAGCTGGGCGTTATGGGGCTGTGGACTAGGAGTTGGGTATTAGGGGTCCGGTGGTCCCCGGGCTGGGCGTTAGGGGTCCTGTGGTCCCCGAGCTGGGCGTTAGGGGTCCTGTGGACCCAGAGCTGGGCGTTAGGTGTCCTGTGGTCCCCGGGCTGTGCATTAGTGGTCCTGTGGACCCGGAGCTGGGTGTTAGGGGTCGTGTGGTCCCCGGGCTGGGCGTTACTGGTCCTGTGGACCTGATGGTAGGTGTAAGGGGTCCTGTGGACCCGGAGCTGGGTATTAGGGGTCCGGTGGTCCCCGGGCTGGGCGTTAGGGGTCCTGTGGACCCGGAGCTGGGCGTTAGGCGTCCTCTGGTTCCCGGGCTGGCTGTTAAGGGTCTTGTGGACCCTATGGTAGGCGTTAGGGGTTCTGTGGTCCCCGGGATCGGCGTTAGGGGTCCTGTGGACCCGGAGCTGGGTGTTAGGGTTCCTGTGGTCCCCGGGCTTTGCGTCTGGGGTCCTGTGGACCCGATGGTAGGCGTTAGGGGTCCTGTGGACCCGATGGTAGCGGTAAGTGGTCCTGTGGACCTGGATCTGGGTGTTAGGGGTCCGGTGGTCCCCAGGCTGTGAGCTAGGGTTCCTGTGGTCCCCGGCTGGGCGTTTGGGGTCCTGTGGTTCCCGGGCTGGGCATTAGGGGTCCTGTTTAACCAATGGCAGGCATTAGGGGTCCAGTGGACACGGAGCTGGGCGTCAGGCGTCCTCTGGTCCCCATGCTTGGTGTTAGGGGTCTTGTGGACCCTATGGTAGGCGTTAGGGTTCCTGTGGTCCCCTGGCTGGGCGTTTGGGGTCCTGTGGACCCGGAGCTCTGCGTTAGGGTTCCTGTGGTCCCCGAGCTGGGCGTTAGGGGTCCTGTGGTCCCAGGGCTGAGTGTTAGCTATCCTGTGGACCCACAGCTGGTCGTTAGGGGTCCTGTGGTCCCCGGACTGGGCGTTAGGTATCCTGTGGACACGGAGCTGGGCGTTAGGGGCTTGTGGACTCGGAGCTGTTTTTTAGGGGTCCGATGGTCCGCGGGCTGGGAGTTAGGGGTCCTGTGGTCCCCGGGCTGGGCGTTAGGCGTCCTGTGGAACCGGAGCTGGGTGTTAGGGTTCCTGTGGGCCCGGAGCTGGGCGTTAGGGGTCCTGTGGTTCCTGGGCTGGGCATTAGGGGTTCTGTCGACCCGGAGCTGGGCGTTAGGGGTCCTGTGATCCTCGGGCTGGGAGTTAGGGGTCCTGTGGACCCAATTGTAGGCGTAAGGGGTCCTGTGGATACGGAGCTGGGTGTTAGGCATCCTGTGGACCCGATGGTAGGCTTTAGGGGTCCTGTGGTCCCCGGGCTAGGTGTTACGGGTCCAGTGGACCTGGAGATGGGCGTTAGGGGTCCTGTGGTCCCCGAGCTGGGCGTTAGGGGTCCTGTGGACCCGATTGTAGGTGTTAGTGGTCCAGTGGTCCCCAGGCTGGGCGTTAGGGGTCCTGTGGTCCCCGAGCTGGGTTTTAGTGGTCTTGTGGTCCCCGGGATGGCCCTCGGGGTCCTGTGGTCCCCAAGCAGGGTGTTAGCTATACTGTGGTAACCGGCCTGGACGTTAGCGGTTCTGTGGAACTGGAGCTGGGCGTTAGGGGTCCTGTGGTCACTGAGCTGTGCGTTAGGGGTCCTGTGGTCCCCCGGTTGGGCGTTAGGGGTCCTGTGGACCCGGAGCTGGGCGTTAGGGATCCTGTGGTCCCCGGGCTGGGCGTTAGGGGTCCTGTGGACCCGGAGCTGGGCGTTAGGGTTCCTGTGGTGCCTGGTTTGGGCGTTTGGGGTCCTGTGGTCCTGATGGTAGGCGTTAGGGGTCCTGTGGACCCGGAGCTGGGCGTAAGGCGTCCTCTGGTCCCCGGGCTGGGTGTTAGGGGTCCTGTGGATCCTATGGTAGGCGTTAGGGGTTCTGTGGTCTCCGGGCTGGGCGTTTGGGGTCCTGTGGACCCGGAGCTCTGCGTTAGGGGTCCTGTGGTCCCCGAGCTGGGCGTTAGGGGTCCTGTGGTCCCCGGACTGGGCGTTAGCTATCCTGTGGACCTGGAGCTGGGCGTTAGGGGTCCTGTGTTCCCCGGACTGGGTGAAAGGTATCCTGTGGTCACGGAGCTGGGTGTTAGCGGTCCTGTGGACCCGATGGTAGGAGTAAGGGGTCCTGTGGACCCGGAGCTGGGCTTTAGGGGTTGTGGACTCGGAGCTGGTTATTAGGGGTCCGATGGTCACCGGGCTGGGAGTTAGGGGTCCTGTGGTCCCTGGGCTGGGCGTTAGGCGTCCTGTGGAACCGGAGCTGGGCGTTAGGGTTCCTGTGGGCCCGGAGCTGGGCGTTAGTGGTCCTGTGATTCCTGGGCAGGGGGTTAGGGGTCCTGTGGTCCACGGGTTTGCCGTTAGGGGTCCTGTGGACCCAGAGCTGGTGTAAGGTGTCCTGTGATCCCCGGGCTGGGCGTAAGGGGTCCTGTGGACCCGGAGCTGGGCGTTAGGGGTTCTGTGGTCCCCGGGCTGGGAGTTAGGGGTCCTGTGGACCCGATGGTAGGCGTAAGGGGTCCTGTGGATACGGAGCTGGGTGTTTTGCGTCCTGTGGACCCTATGGTAGTCGACAGGGGTCTTGTGGTCCCCGGTCTTGGCATTAGGGGTCCCGTGGCTTTGGAGCTGTGCGTT
>JALNIE010000116.1:0-30000 GCA_026122505.1 Aldabrachelys gigantea
AGACTCCCAATACTCTTCGGATGAAATGCTGGCCATTTTTGGAGGTCCTGATGCACTGCTGACAAATGACCGAGATACGCCGTAAAAAGAGCTAAAGGTATATAATTCGTTCCGAAGGACTGCCTGCCACGAATGCCTCCTGGAACCATCCGAAAAATGCTATGCTGATCCACTGCTGCGTTTTTAGCATAAGTCATTTTGTGAAAATAGCTTAATTAAGGCCAATCACTGCAAGATCTGACATCCCTCTCGAAGCAATCTCTAAATGCTATTCGGATGCACTCCCGGTCATTGGACAGCGCTCCCTTTTTGACCATTGATAAAACACGAGACAGTCCTTCTAGTGCACAGATAAACAGGAATTTCACATGCAATTGCCCTTCAAATGCCATTATTTCACGGTTTGAGATTGTGGGGAGGTATTTCGGTGAAAAATGCCTATCACTCCTGATCACGGCTAAAGACAGGATTTCTTGGAAGAGTCCTCAGAAGACCATAGAAACCCATGCAGACCATTTAGAAAGATTCCCTTCATGTTTATAGCTAAACAAGAACCATTCATTGCAAACAAGAGTTAGGCACGAATTTTTCTTGGAAAAAGACTCCCAATACTCTTCGGACGAAATGCTGGCCATTTTTGGAGGTCCTGATGCACTGCTGACAAACGACCGAGATACGCCGTAAAAAGAGCTAAAGTATAAAATTCGTTCCGAAGGACTGCCTGCCACGAATGCCTCCTGGAATCATCCGACAAATGCTATGCGGATGCACTGCTGCGTTTTTTGGAAGAGAGCCATTTGTTAGAACAGCTAAACCTGAGTCATGATGCCCAAATCACTGCACGAAATGACATTCCCACGAGTCCAAACTCTACATACTATTCGGAGGCACTGGTAGCCATTTGCGAGCGCTCCCCTTGTGATTATTGATAAAGAGGAGACATTCATTCTATTGCACATATAAGAACGATTTTCACCTGAAATTGTCGTTCTAATGCATTATTACACTGCTGGACAATTTGTGGAGATGTTCCTGCGAAAAAATGCGAATCATTCATTCCTGATCATGGCTAAAGACAGAGTTCTCTTGGACTAGTCCATTAGAAGACCATAGAATCCCATGCAGACCATTTAGAAAGATTCCCTTCATGTCTATAGCTAAACAAGAACCATTCATTGCAAACAAGAGTTAGGCACGAATTTTTCTTGGAAAAAGACTCCCAATACTCTTCGGATGAAATGCTGGCCATTTTTGGAGGTCTGATGCACTGCTGACAAAAAGACCGACATACGCCGTATAAAGAGCTAAACGTATAAAATTCGTTCCGAAGGACTGCCTGCCACGAATGCCTCCTGGAATCATCCGACAAATGCTATGCGGATCCACTGCTGCGTTTTTGCAAGAGAGCCATTTGTTAGAACAGCTAAACCTGAGTCATGATGCCCAAATCACTGCACGAAATGACATTCCCACGAGTCCAAACTCTACATGCTATTCGGAGGCACTGGTAGCCATTTGCCAGCGCTCCCCTTGTGATTATTGATAAAGAGGAGACATTCATTCTATTGCACATATAAGAACGATTTTCACCTGAAATTGTCGTTCTAATGCATTATTACATTGCTGGACAATTTGTGGAGATGTTCCTGCGAAAATTGCGAATCATTCATTCCTGATCATGGCTAAAGACAGAGTTCTCCTGGACTAGTCCATTAGAAGACCATAGAATCCCATGCAGACCATTTAGAAAGATTCCCTTCATGTTTATAGCTAAACAAGAACCATTCATTGCAAACAAGAGTTAGGCACGAATTGTTCTTGGAAAAAGACTCCCAATACTCTTCGGATGAAATGCTGGCCATTTTGGAGGTCCTGATGAGTTGCTGACAAAAGACCGACATACGCCGTATAAAGAGCTAAAGGTATAAAATTCGTTCCGAAGGACTGCCTGCCACGAATGCCTCCTGCAATCATCCGACAAATGCTATGCGGATCCACTGCTGCGTTTTTGGAAGAGAGCCATTTGTTAGAACAGCTAAACCTGAGTCATGATGCCCAAATCACTGCACGAAATGACATTCCCACGAGTCCAAACTCTACATGCTATTCGGAGGCACTGGTAGCCATTTGCCAGCGCTCCCCTTGTGATTATTGATAAAGAGGAGACATTCATTCTATTGCACATATAAGAACGATTTTCACCTGAAATTGTCGTTCTAATGCATTATTACACTGCTGGAGAATTTGTGGAGATGTTCCTGCGAAAATTGCGAATCATTCATTCCTGATCATGGCTAAAGACAGAGTTCTCTTGGACTAGTCCATTAGAAGACCATAGAATCCCATGCAGACCATTTAGAAAGATTCCCTTCATGTCTATAGCTAAACAAGAAGCATTCATTGCAAACAAGAGTTAGGCACGAATTGTTCTTGGAAAAAGACTCCCAATACTCTTCGGACGAAATGCTGGCCATTTTTGGAGGTCCTGATGCACTGCTGACAAATGACCGAGATACGCCGTAAAAAGAGCTAAAGGTATATAATTCGTTCCGAAGGACTGCCTGCCACGAATGCCTCCTGGAACCATCCGACAAATGCTATGCTGATCCACTGCTGCGTTTTTAGCATAAGTCATTTTGTGAAAATAGCTTAATTAAGGCCAAATCACTGCAAGATCTGACATCCCTCTCGAAGCAATCTCTAAATGCTATTCGGATGCACTCCCGGTCATTGGACAGCGCTCCCTTTTTGACCATTGATAAACACGAGACAGTCCTTCTAGTGCACAGATAAACAGGAATTTCAAATGCAATTGCCCTTCAAATGCCATTATTTCACGGTTTGAGATTGTGGGGAGGTATTTCGGTGAAAAATGCCTATCACTCCTGATCACGACTAAAGACAGGATTTCTTGGAAGAGTCCTCAGAAGACCATAGAAACCCATGCAGACCATTTAGAAAGATTCCCTTCATGTTTATAGCTAAACAAGAACCATTCATTGCAAACAAGAGTTAGGCACGAATTTTTCTTGGAAAAAGACTCCCAATACTCTTCGGACGAAATGCTGGCCATTTTTGGAGGTCCTGATGCACTGCTGACAAACGACCGAGATACGCCGTAAAAAGACCTAAAGGTATAAAATTCGTTCCGAAGGACTGCCTGCCACGAATGCCTCCTGGAATCATCCGACAAATGCTATGCGGATGCACTGCTGCGTTTTTTGGAAGAGAGCCATTTGTTAGAACAGCTAAACCTGAGTCATGATGCCCAAATCACTGCACGAAATGACATTCCCACGAGTCCAAACTCTACATACTATTCGGAGGCACTGGTAGCCATTTGCTAGCGCTCCCCTTGTGATTATTGATAAAGAGGAGACATTCATTCTATTGCACATATAAGAACGATTTTCACCTGAAATTGTCGTTCTAATGCATTATTACACTGCTGGACAATTTGTGGAGATGTTCCTGCGAAAAATGCGAATCATTCATTCCTGATCGTGGCTAAAGACAGAGTTCTCTTGGACTAGTCCATTAGAAGACCATAGAATCCCATGCAGACCATTTAGAAAGATTCCCTTCATGTCTATAGCTAAACAAGAACCATTCATTGCAAACAAGAGTTAGGCACGAATTTTTCTTGGAAAAAGACTCCCAATACTCTTCGGATGAAATGCTGGCCATTTTTGGAGGTCCTGATGCACTGCTGACAAAAGACCGACATACGCCGTATAAAGAGCTAAAGGTATAAAATTCGTTCCGAAGGACTGCCTGCCACGAATGCCTCCTGGAATCATCCGACAAATGCTATGCGGATCCACTGCTGCGTTTTTGCAAGAGAGCCATTTGTTAGAACAGCTAAACCTGAGTCATGATGCCCAAATCACTGCACGAAATGACATTCCCACGAGTCCAAACTCTACATGCTATTCGGAGGCACTGGTAGCCATTTGCCAGCGCTCCCCTTGTGATTATTGATAAAGAGGAGACATTCATTCTATTGCACATATAAGAACGATTTTCACCTGAAATTGTCGTTCTAATGCATTATTACATTGCTGTACAATTTGTGGAGATGTTCCTGCGAAAATTGCGAATCATTCATTCCTGATCATGGCTAAAGACAGAGTTCTCCTGGACTAGTCCATTAGAAGACCATAGAATCCCATGCAGACCATTTAGAAAGATGCCCTTCATGTTTATAGCTAAACAAGAACCATTCATTGCAAACAAGAGTTAGGCACGAATTGTTCTTGGAAAAAGACTCCCAATACTCTTCGGATGAAATGCTGGCCATTTTGGAGGTCCTGATGAGTTGCTGACAAAAGACCGACATACGCCGTATAAAGAGCTAAAGGTATAAAATTCGTTCCGAAGGACTGCCTGCCACGAATGCCTCCTGCAATCATCCGACAAATGCTATGCGGATCCACTGCTGCGTTTTTTGGAAGAGAGCCATTTGTTAGAACAGCTAAACCTGAGTCATGATGCCCAAATCACTGCACGAAATGACATTCCCACGAGTCCAAACTCTACATGCTATTCGGAGGCACTGGTAGCCATTTGCCAGCGCTCCCCTTGTGATTATTGATAAAGAGGAGACATTCATTCTATTGCACATATAAGAACGATTTTCACCTGAAATTGTCGTTCTAATGCATTATTACACTGCTGGAGAATTTGTGGAGATGTTCCTGCGAAAATTGCGAATCATTCATTCCTGATCATGGCTAAAGACAGAGTTCTCTTGGACTAGTCCATTAGAAGACCATAGAATCCCATGCAGACCATTTAGAAAGATTCCCTTCATGTCTATAGCTAAACAAGAAGCATTCATTGCAAACAAGAGTTAGGCACGAATTGTTCTTGGAAAAAGACTCCCAATACTCTTCGGACGAAATGCTGGCCATTTTTGGAGGTCCTGATGCACTGCTGACAAATGACCGAGATACGCCGTAAAAAGAGCTAAAGGTATATAATTCGTTCCGAAGGACTGCCTGCCACGAATGCCTCCTGGAACCATCCGACAAATGCTATGCTGATCCACTGCTGCGTTTTTAGCATAAGTCATTTTGTGAAAATAGCTTAATTAAGGCCAAATCACTGCAAGATCTGACATCCCTCTCGAAGCAATCTCTAAATGCTATTCGGATGCACTCCCGGTCATTGGACAGCGCTCCCTTTTTGACCATTGATAAACACGAGACAGTCCTTCTAGTGCACAGATAAACAGGAATTTCACATGCAATTGCCCTTCAAATGCCATTATTTCACGGTTTGAGATTGTGGGGAGGTATTTCGGTGAAAAATGCCAATCACTCCTGATCACGGCTAAAGACAGGATTTCTTGGAAGAGTCCTCAGAAGACCATAGAAACCCATGCAGACCATTTAGAAAGATTCCCTTCATGTTTATAGCTAAACAAGAACCATTCATTGCAAACAAGAGTTAGGCACGAATTTTTCTTGGAAAAAGACTCCCAATACTCTTCGGACGAAATGCTGGCCATTTTTGGAGGTCCTGATGCACTGCTGACAAACGACCGAGATACGCCGTAAAAAGACCTAAAGGTATAAAATTCGTTCCGAAGGACTGCCTGCCACGAATGCCTCCTGGAATCATCCGACAAATGCTATGCGGATGCACTGCTGCGTTTTTGGAAGAGAGCCATTTGTTAGAACAGCTAAACCTGAGTCATGATGCCCAAATCACTGCACGAAATGACATTCCCACGAGTCCAAACTCTACATACTATTCGGAGGCACTGGTAGCCATTTGCGAGCGCTCCCCTTGTGATTATTGATAAAGAGGAGACATTCATTCTATTGCACATATAAGAACGATTTTCACCTGAAATTGTCGTTCTAATGCATTATTACACTGCTGGAGAATTTGTGGAGATGTTCCAGCGAAAAATGCGAATCATTCATTCCTGATCATGGCTAAAGACAGAGTTCTCTTGGACTAGTCTATTAGAAGACCATAGAATCCCATGCAGACCATTTAGAAAGATTCCCTTCATGTCTATAGCTAAACAAGAAGCATTCATTGCAAACAAGAGTTAGGCACGAATTGTTCTTGGAAAAAGACTCCCAATACTCTTCGGACGAAATGCTGGCCATTTTTGGAGGTCCTGATGCACTGCTGACAAATGACCGAGATACGCCGTAAAAAGAGCTAAAGGTATATAATTCGTTCCGAAGGACTGCCTGCCACGAATGCCTCCTGGAACCATCCGACAAATGCTATGCTGATCCACTGCTGCGTTTTTAGCATAAGTCATTTTGTGAAAATAGCTTAATTAAGGCCAAATCACTGCAAGATCTGACATCCCTCTCGAAGCAATCTCTAAATGCTATTCGGATGCACTCCCGGTCATTGGACAGCGCTCCCTTTGTGACAATTGATAAACACGAGACAGTCCTTCTAGTGCACAGATAAGCAGGAATTTCACAGGCAATTGCCCTTCAAATGCCATTATTTCACGGTTTTGAGATTGTGGGGAGCTTTTTCGGTGAAAACTGCCAATCATTCCTGATCATGGCTAAAGACAGGATTTCTTCGAAGAGTCCTCAGAAGACGATAAAATCCCATGCAGACCATTTAGAAAGATTCCCTTCATGTTTATAGCTAAACAAGAACCATTCATTGCAAACAAGAGTTAGGCACGAATTTTTCTTGGAAAAAGACTTTCAATACTCTTCGGATGAAATGCTGGCCATTTTGGAGGTCCTGATGAGTTGCTGACAAATGACCGAGATACGCCGTGAAAAGAGCTAAAGGTATATAATTCGTTCCGAAGGACTGCCTGCCACGAATGCCTCCTGGAATCATCCGACAAATGCTATGCGGAACAACTGCTGCGTTTTTGCAAGAGAGCCATTTTTTAGAACAGCTAAACCTGAGTCACGATGCCCAAATCACTGCACGAAATGACATTCCCACGAATCCAAACTCTACATGCTATTCGGAGGCAGTGGTAGCCATTTGCCAGCGCTCCCCTTGTGATTATTGATAAAGAGGAGACATTCATACTATTGCACATATAAGCACGATTTTCACCTGAAATTTTGGTGCTAATGCATTATTACACTGCTGGAGAATTTGTGGAGATGTTCCTGCGAAAAATGCGAATCATTCATTCCTGATCATGGCTAAAGACAGAGTTCTCTTGGACTAGTCTATTAGAAGACCATAGAATCCCATGCAGACCATTTAGAAAGATTCCCTTCATGTCTATAGCTAAACAAGAACCATTCATTGCAAACAAGAGTTAGGCACGAATTGTTCTTGGAAAAAGACTCCCAATAATCTTCGGATGAAATGCTGGCCATTTTGGGAGGTGCTGATGCACTGCTAACAAACGACCGAGATACGCCGTAAAAAGAGCTAAAGGTATAAAATACGTTCCGAAGAACTGCCTGCCACGAATTCCTCCTGGAATCATCCGACAAATGCTATGCGGAACCACTGCTGGGTTTTTAGCATAAGTCAATTTGTGAAAATAGCTTAATTAAGGCCAAATCACTGCAAGATCTGACATCCCTCTCGAAGCAATCTCTAAATGCTATTCGGATGCACTCCCGGTCATTGAACAGCGCTCCCTTTTTAACAATTGATAAACACGAGACAGTCCTTCTAGTGCACAGATAAACAGGAATTTCACATGCAATTGCCCTTCAAATGCCATTATTTCACGGTTTGAGATTGTGGGGAGGTATTTCGGTGAAAAATGCCAATCACTCCTGATCACGGCTAAAGACAGGGATTTCTTGGAAGAGTCCTCAGAAGACCATAGAATCCCATGCAGACCATTTAGAAAGATTCCCTTCCTGTCTATAGCTAAACAAGAACCATTCATTGCAAACAAGAGTTAGGCACGAATTGTTCTTGGAAAAAGACTTTCAATACTCTTCGGACGAAATGCTGGCCATTTTTGGAGGTCCTGATGCACTGCTAACAAACGACCGAGATACGCCGTAAAAAGAGCTAAAGGTATAAAATTCGTTCCGAAGGACTGCCTGCCACGAATGCCTCCTGCAATCATCCGACAAATGCTATGCGGATCCACTGCTGCGTTTTTTGGAAGAGAGCCATTTGTTAGAACAGCTAAACCTGAGTCATGATGCCCAAATCACTGCACGAAATGACATTCCCACGAGTCCAAACTCTACATGCTATTCGGAGGCACTGGTAGCCATTTGCCAGCGCTCCCCAATTGATTATTGATAAAGAGGAGACATTCATTCTATTGCACATATAAGAACGATTTTCACCTGAAATTGGCGTTCTAATGCATTATTACACTGCTGGAGAATTGGTGGAGATGTTCCTGCGAAAAATGCGAATCATTCATTCCTGATCATGGCTAAAGACAGAGTTCTCCTGGACTAGTCCATTAGAAGACCATAGAATCCCATGCAGACCATTTAGAAAGATTCCCTTCATGTCTATAGCTAAACAAGAACCATTCATTGCAAACAAGAGTTAGGCACGAATTGTTCTTGGAAAAAGACTCCCAATACTCTTCGGATGAAATGCTGGCCATTTTTGGAGGTCCTGATGCACTGCTGACAAATGACCGAGATACGCCGTAAAAAGAGCTAAAGGTATATAATTCGTTCCGAAGGACTGCCTGCCACGAATGCCTCCTGGAACCATCCGACAAATGCTATGCGGATCCACTGCTGCGTTTTTAGCATAAGTCATTTTGTGAAAATAGCTTAATTAAGGCCAAATCACTGCAAGATCTGACATCCCTCTCGAAGCAATCTCTAAATGCTATTCGGATGCACTCCCGGTCATTGGACAGCGCTCCCTTTTTGACCATTGATAAACACGAGACAGTCCTTCTAGTGCACAGATAAACAGGAATTTCACATGCAATTGCCCTTCAAATGCCATTATTTCACGGTTTGAGATTGTGGGGAGGTATTTCGGTGAAAAATGCCAATCACTCCTGATCACGGCTAAAGACAGGATTTCTTGGAAGAGTCCTCAGAAGACCATAGAAACCCATGCAGACCATTTAGAAAGATTCCCTTCATGTTTATAGCTAAACAAGAACCATTCATTGCAAACAAGAGTTAGGCACGAATTTTTCTTGGAAAAAGACTCCCAATACTCTTCGGACGAAATGCTGGCCATTTTTGGAGGTCCTGATGCACTGCTGACAAACGACCGAGATACGCCGTAAAAAGAGCTAAAGGTATAAAATTCGTTCCGAAGGACTGCCTGCCACGAATGCCTCCTGGAATCATCCGACAAATGCTATGCGGATGCACTGCTGCGTTTTTGGAAGAGAGCCATTTGTTAGAACAGCTAAACCTGAGTCATGATGCCCAAATCACTGCACGAAATGACATTCCCACGAGTCCAAACTCTACATACTATTCGGAGGCACTGGTAGCCATTTGCGAGCGCTCCCCTTGTGATTATTGATAAAGAGGAGACATTCATTCTATTGCACATATAAGAACGATTTTCACCTGAAATTGTCGTTCTAATGCATTATTACACTGCTGGAGAATTTGTGGAGATGTTCCAGCGAAAAATGCGAATCATTCATTCCTGATCATGGCTAAAGACAGAGTTCTCTTGGACTAGTCCATTAGAAGACCATAGAATCCCATGCAGACCATTTAGAAAGATTCCCTTCATGTCTATAGCTAAACAAGAACCATTCATTGCAAACAAGAGTTAGGCACGAATTGTTCTTGGAAAAAGACTCCCAATACTCTTCGGATGAAATGCTGGCCATTTTTGGAGGTCCTGATGCACTGCTGACAAATGACCGAGATACGCCGTAAAAAGAGCTAAAGGTATAAAATACGTTCCGAAGAACTGCCTGCCACGAATTCCTCCTGGAATCATCCGACAAATGCTATGCGGAACCACTGCTGGGTTTTTAGCATAAGTCAATTTGTGAAAATAGCTTAATTAAGGCCAAATCACTGCAAGATCTGACATCCCTCTCGAAGCAATCTCTAAATGCTATTCGGATGCACTCCCGGTCATTGAACAGCGCTCCCTTTTTAACAATTGATAAACACGAGACAGTCCTTCTAGTGCACAGATAAACAGGAATTTCACATGCAATTGCCCTTCAAATGCCATTATTTCACGGTTTCAGATTGTGGGGAGGTATTTCGGTGAAAAATGCCAATCACTCCTGATCACGGCTAAAGACAGGATTTCTTGGAAGAGTCCTCAGAAGACCATAGAATCCCATGCAGACCATTTAGAAAGATTCCCTTCCTGTCTATAGCTAAACAAGAACCATTCATTGCAAACAAGAGTTAGGCACGAATTGTTCTTGGAAAAAGACTTTCAATACTCTTCGGACGAAATGCTGGCCATTTTTGGAGGTCCTGATGCACTGCTAACAAACGACCGAGATACGCCGTAAAAAGAGCTAAAGGTATAAAATTCGTTCCGAAGGACTGCCTGCCACGAATGCCTCCTGCAACCATCCGACAAATGCTATGCGGATCCACTGCTGCGTTTTTTGGAAGAGAGCCATTTGTTAGAACAGCTAAACCTGAGTCATGATGCCCAAATCACTGCACGAAATGACATTCCCACGAGTCCAAACTCTACATGCTATTCGGAGGCACTGGTAGCCATTTGCCAGCGCTCCCCAATTGATTATTGATAAAGAGGAGACATTCATTCTATTGCACATATAAGAACGATTTTCACCTGAAATTGGCGTTCTAATGCATTATTACACTGCTGGAGAATTGGTGGAGATGTTCCTGCGAAAAATGCGAATCATTCATTCCTGATCATGGCTAAAGACAGAGTTCTCTTGGACTAGTCCATTAGAAGACCATAGAATCCCATGCAGACCATTTAGAAAGATTCCCTTCATGTCTATAGCTAAACAAGAACCATTCATTGCAAACAAGAGTTAGGCAAGAATTTTTCTTGGAAAAAGACTCCCAATACTCTTCGGATGAAATGCTGGCCATTTTTGGAGGTCCTGATGCACTGCTGACAAAAGACCGACATACGCCGTATAAAGAGCTAAAGGTATAAAATTCGTTCTGAAGGACTGCCTGCCACGAATGCCTCCTGGAATCATCCGACAAATGCTATGCGGATCCACTGCTGCGTTTTTGCAAGAGAGCCATTTGTTAGAACAGCTAAACCTGAGTCATGATGCCCAAATCACTGCACGAAATGACATTCCCACGAGTCCAAACTCTACATGCTATTCGGAGGCACTGGTAGCCATTTGCCAGCGCTCCCCTTGTGATTATTGATAAAGAGGAGACATTCATTCTATTGCACATATAAGAACGATTTTCACCTGAAATTGTCGTTCTAATGCATTATTACATTGCTGTACAATTTGTGGAGATGTTCCTGCGAAAATTGCGAATCATTCATTCCTGATCATGGCTAAAGACAGAGTTCTCCTGGACTAGTCCATTAGAAGACCATAGAATCCCATGCAGACCATTTAGAAAGATTCCCTTCATGTTTATAGCTAAACAAGAACCATTCATTGCAAACAAGAGTTAGGCACGAATTGTTCTTGGAAAAAGACTCCCAATACTCTTCGGATGAAATGCTGGCCATTTTGGAGGTCCTGATGAGTTGCTGACAAAAGACCGACATACGCCGTATAAAGAGCTAAAGGTATAAAATTCGTTCCGAAGGACTGCCTGCCACGAATGCCTCCTGCAATCATCCGACAAATGCTATGCGGATCCACTGCTGCGTTTTTGGAAGAGAGCCATTTGTTAGAACAGCTAAACCTGAGTCATGATGCCCAAATCACTGCACGAAATGACATTCCCACGAGTCCAAACTCTACATGCTATTCGGAGGCACTGGTAGCCATTTGCCAGCGCTCCCCTTGTGATTATTGATAAAGAGGAGACATTCATTCTATTGCACATATAAGAACGATTTTCACCTGAAATTGTCGTTCTAATGCATTATTACACTGCTGGAGAATTTGTGGAGATGTTCCTGCGAAAATTGCGAATCATTCATTCCTGATCATGGCTAAAGACAGAGTTCTCTTGGACTAGTCCATTAGAAGACCATAGAATCCCATGCAGACCATTTAGAAAGATTCCCTTCATGTCTATAGCTAAACAAGAAGCATTCATTGCAAACAAGAGTTAGGCACGAATTGTTCTTGGAAAAAGACTCCCAATACTCTTCGGACGAAATGCTGGCCATTTTTGGAGGTCCTGATGCACTGCTGACAAATGACCGAGATACGCCGTAAAAAGAGCTAAAGGTATATAATTCGTTCCGAAGGACTGCCTGCCACGAATGCCTCCTGGAACCATCCGACAAATGCTATGCTGATCCACTGCTGCGTTTTTAGCATAAGTCATTTTGTGAAAATAGCTTAATTAAGGCCAAATCACTGCAAGATCTGACATCCCTCTCGAAGCAATCTCTAAATGCTATTCGGATGCACTCCCGGTCATTGGACAGCGCTCCCTTTTTGACCATTGATAAACACGAGACAGTCCTTCTAGTGCACAGATAAACAGGAATTTCACATGCAATTGCCCTTCAAATGCCATTATTTCACGGTTTGAGATTGTGGGGAGGTATTTCGGTGAAAAATGCCAATCACTCCTGACTCACGGCTAAAGACAGGATTTCTTGGAAGAGTCCTCAGAAGACCATAGAAACCCATGCAGACCATTTAGAAAAGATTCCCTTCATGTTTATAGCTAAACAAGAACCATTCATTGCAAACAAGAGTTAGGCACGAATTTTTCTTGGAAAAAGACTCCCAATACTCTTCGGACGAAATGCTGGCCATTTTTGGAGGTCCTGATGCACTGCTGACAAACGACCGAGATACGCCGTAAAAAGACCTAAAGGTATAAAATTCGTTCCGAAGGACTGCCTGCCACGAATGCCTCCTGGAATCATCCGACAAATGCTATGCGGATGCACTGCTGCGTTTTTTGGAAGAGAGCCATTTGTTAGAACAGCTAAACCTGAGTCATGATGCCCAAATCACTGCACGAAATGACATTCCCACGAGTCCAAACTCTACATACTATTCGGAGGCACTGGTAGCCATTTGCGAGCGCTCCCCTTGTGATTATTGATAAAGAGGAGACATTCATTCTATTGCACATGTAAGAACGATTTTCACCTGAAATTGTCGTTCTAATGCATTATTACACTGCTGGACAATTTGTGGAGATGTTCCTGCGAAAAATGCGAATCATTCATTCCTGATCATGGCTAAAGACAGAGTTCTCTTGGGACTAGTCCATTAGAAGACCATAGAATCCATGCAGACCATTTAGAAAGATTCCCTTCATGTCTATAGCTAAACAAGAACCATTCATTGCAAACAAGAGTTAGGCACGAATTTTTCTTGGAAAAAGACTCCCAATACTCTTCGGATGAAATGCTGGCCATTTTTGGAGGTCCTGATGCACTGCTGACAAAAGACCGACATACGCCGTATAAAGAGCTAAAGGTATAAAATTCATTCCGAAGGACTGCCTGCCACGAATGCCTCCTGGAATCATCCGACAAATGCTATGCGGATCCACTGCTGCGTTTTTGCAAGAGAGCCATTTGTTAGAACAGCTAAACCTGAGTCATGATGCCCAAATCACTGCACGAAATGACATTCCCACGAGTCCAAACTCTACATGCTATTCGGAGGCACTGGTAGCCATTTGCCAGCGCTCCCCTTGTGATTATTGATAAAGAGGAGGACATTCATTCTATTGCACATATAAGAACGATTTTCACCTGAAATTGTCGTTCTAATGCATTATTACATTGCTGGACAATTTGTGGAGATGTTCCTGCGAAATTGCGAATCATTCATTCCTGATCATGGCTAAAGACAGAGTTCTCCTGGACTAGTCCATTAGAAGACCATAGAATCCCATGCAGACCATTTAGAAAGATTCCCTTCATGTTTATAGCTAAACAAGAACCATTCATTGCAAACAAGAGTTAGGCACGAATTGTTCTTGGAAAAAGACTCCCAATACTCTTCGGATGAAATGCTGGCCATTTTGGAGGTCCTGATGAGTTGCTGACAAAAGACCGACATACGCCGTATAAAGAGCTAAAGGTATAAAATTCGTTCCGAAGGACTGCCTGCCACGAATGCCTCCTGCAATCATCCGACAAATGCTATGCGGATCCACTGCTGCGTTTTTGGAAGAGAGCCATTTGTTAGAACAGCTAAACCTGAGTCATGATGCCCAAATCACTGCACGAAATGACATTCCCACGAGTCCAAACTCTACATGCAATTCGGAGGCACTGGTAGCCATTTGCCAGCGCTCCCCTTGTGATTATTGATAAAGAGGAGACATTCATTCTATTGCACATATAAGAACGATTTTCACCTGAAATTGTCGTTCTAATGCATTATTACACTGCTGGAGAATTTGTGGAGATGTTCCTGCGAAAATTGCGAATCATTCATTCCTGATCATGGCTAAAGACAGAGTTCTCTTGGACTAGTCCATTAGAAGACCATAGAATCCCATGCAGACCATTTAGAAAGATTCCCTTCATGTCTATAGCTAAACAAGAAGCATTCATTGCAAACAAGAGTTAGGCACGAATTGTTCTTGGAAAAAGACTCCCAATACTCTTCGGACGAAATGCTGGCCATTTTTGGAGGTCCTGATGCACTGCTGACAAATGACCGAGATACGCCGTAAAAGAGCTAAAGGTATATAATTCGTTCCGAAGGACTGCCTGCCACGAATGCCTCCTGGAACCATCCGACAAATGCTATGCTGATCCACTGCTGCGTTTTTAGCATAAGTCATTTTGTGAAAATAGCTTAATTAAGGCCAAATCACTGCAAGATCTGACATCCCTCTCGAAGCAATCTCTAAATGCTATTCGGATGCACTCCCGGTCATTGGACAGCGCTCCCTTTTTGACCATTGATAAACACGAGACAGTCCTTCTAGTGCACAGATAAACAGGAATTTCACATGCAATTGCCCTTCAAATGCCATTATTTCACGGTTTGAGATTGTGGGGAGGTATTTCGGTGAAAAATGCCAATCACTCCTGATCACGGCTAAAGACAGGATTTCTTGGAAGAGTCCTCAGAAGACCATAGAAACCCATGCAGACCATTTAGAAAGATTCCCTTCATGTTTATAGCTAAAACAAGAACCATTCATTGCAAACAAGAGTTAGGCACGAATTTTTCTTGGAAAAAGACTCCCAATACTCTTCGGACGAAATGCTGGCCATTTTTGGAGGTCCTGATGCACTGCTGACAAACGACCGAGATACGCCGTAAAAAGACCGAAAGGTATAAAATTCGTTCCGAAGGACTGCCTGCCACGAATGCCTCCTGGAATCATCCGACAAATGCTATGCGGATGCACTGCTGCGTTTTTTGGAAGAGAGCCATTTGTTAGAACAGCTAAACCTGAGTCATGATGCCCAAATCACTGCACGAAATGACATTCCCACGAGTCCAAACTCTACATACTATTCGGAGGCACTGGTAGCCATTTGCGAGCGCTCCCCTTGTGATTATTGATAAAGAGGAGACATTCATTCTATTGCACATATAAGAACGATTTTCACCTGAAATTGTCGTTCTAATGCATTATTACACTGCTGGACAATTTGTGGAGATGTTCCTGCGAAAAATGCGAATCATTCATTCCTGATCATGGCTAAAGACAGAGTTCTCTTGGACTAGTCCATTAGAAGACCATAGAATCCCATGCAGACCATTTAGAAAGATTCCCTTCATGTCTATAGCTAAACAAGAAGAATTCATTGCAAACAAGAGTTAGGCACGAATTGTTCTTGGAAAAAGACTCCCAATACTCTTCGGACGAAATGCTGGCCATTTTTGGAGGTCCTGATGCACTGTTGACAAATGACCGAGATACGCCGTGAAAAGAACTAAATGTATAAAATTCGTTCCGAAGGACTGCCTGCCACGAATGCCTCCTGGAATGATCCGACAAATGCTATGCGGAACAACTGCTGCGTTTTTGGAAGAGAGCCATTTGTTAGAACAGCTAAACCTGAGTCATGATGCCCAAATCACTGCACGAAATGACATTCCCACGAATCCAAACTCTACATGCTATTCGGAGGCAGTGGTAGCCATTTGCCAGCGCTCCACTTGTGATTATTGATAAAGAGGAGACATTCATACTATTGCACATATAAGCACGATTTTCACCTGAAATTTTGGTGCTAATGCATTATTACACTGCTGGAGAATTTGTGGAGATGTTCCAGCGAAAAATGCGAATCATTCATTCCTGATCATGGCTAAAGACAGAGTTCTCTTGGACTAGTCCATTAGAAGACCATAGAATCCCATGCAGACCATTTAGAAAGATTCCCTTCATGTCTATAGCTAAACAAGAACCATTCATTGCAAACAAGAGTTAGGCACGAATTGTTCTTGGAAAAAGACTCCCAATACTCTTCGGATGAAATGCTGGCCATTTTTGGAGGTCCTGATGCACTGCTGACAAATGACCGAGATACGCCGTAAAAAGAGCTAAAGGTATAAAATACGTTCCGAAGAACTGTCTGCCACGAATTCCTCCTGGAATCATCCGACAGATGCTAGGCGGATCCACTGCTGGGTTTTTAGAATAAGTCAAGTTGTGAAAATAGCTTAATTAAGGCCAAATCACTGCAAGATCTGACATCCCTCTCGAAGCAATCTCTAAATGCTATTCGGATGCACTCCCGGTCATTGGACAGCGCTCCCTTTTTGACAATTGATAAACACGAGACAGTCCTTCTAGTGCACAGATAAGCAGGAATTTCACAGGCAATTGCCCTTCAAATGCCATTATTTCACGGTTTGAGATTGTGGGGAGCTTTTTCGGTGAAAACTGCCAATCATTCCTGATCATGGCTAAAGACAGGATTTCTTCGAAGAGTCCTCAGAAGACGATAAAATCCCATGCAGACCATTTAGAAAGATTCCCTTCATGTTTATAGCTAAACAAGAACCATTCATTGCAAACAAGAGTTAGGCACGAATTTTTCTTGGAAAAAGACTTTCAATACTCTTCGGATGAAATGCTGGCCATTTTGGAGGTCCTGATGAGTTGCTGACAAATGACCGAGATACGCCGTGAAAAGAGCTAAAGGTATATAATTCGTTCCGAAGGACTGCCTGCCACGAATGCCTCCTGGAATCATCCGACAAATGCTATGCGGAACAACTGCTGCGTTTTTGCAAGAGAGCCATTTTTTAGAACAGCTAAACCTGAGTCACGATGCCCAAATCACTGCACGAAATGACATTCCCACGAATCCAAACTCTACATGCTATTCGGAGGCAGTGGTAGCCATTTGCCAGCGCTCCCCTTGTGATTATTGATAAAGAGGAGACATTCATACTATTGCACATATAAGCACGATTTTCACCTGAAATTTTGGTGCTAATGCATTATTACACTGCTGGAGAATTTGTGGAGATGTTCCTGCGAAAAATGCGAATCATTCATTCCTGATCATGGCTAAAGACAGAGTTCTCTTGGACTAGTCTATTAGAAGACCATAGAATCCCATGCAGACCATTTAGAAAGATTCCCTTCATGTCTATAGCTAAACAAGAACCATTCATTGCAAACAAGAGTTAGGCACGAATTGTTCTTGGAAAAAGACTCCCAATAATCTTCGGATGAAATGCTGGCCATTTTTGGAGGTGCTGATGCACTGCTAACAAACGACCGAGATACGCCGTAAAAAGAGCTAAAGGTATAAAATACGTTCCGAAGAACTGCCTGCCACGAATTCCTCCTGGAATCATCCGACAAATGCTATGCGGAACCACTGCTGGGTTTTTAGCATAAGTCAATTTGTGAAAATAGCTTAATTAAGGCCAAATCACTGCAAGATCTGACATCCCTCTCGAAGCAATCTCTAAATGCTATTCGGATGCACTCCCGGTCATTGAACAGCGCTCCCTTTTTAACAATTGATAAACACGAGACAGTCCTTCTAGTGCACAGATAAACAGGAATTTCACATGCAATTGCCCTTCAAATGCCATTATTTCACGGTTTCAGATTGTGGGGAGGTATTTCGGTGAAAAATGCCAATCACTCCTGATCACGGCTAAAGACAGGATTTCTTGGAAGAGTCCTCAGAAGACCATAGAATCCCATGCAGACCATTTAGAAAGATTCCCTTCCTGTCTATAGCTAAACAAGAACCATTCATTGCAAACAAGAGTTAGGCACGAATTGTTCTTGGAAAAAGACTTTCAATACTCTTCGGACGAAATGCTGGCCATTTTTGGAGGTCCTGATGCACTGCTAACAAACGACCGAGATACGCCGTAAAAAGAGCTAAAGGTATAAAATTCGTTCCGAAGGACTGCCTGCCACGAATGCCTCCTGCAATCATCCGACAAATGCTATGCGGATCCACTGCTGCGTTTTTTGGAAGAGAGCCATTTGTTAGAACAGCTAAACCTGAGTCATGATGCCCAAATCACTGCACGAAATGACATTCCCACGAGTCCAAACTCTACATGCTATTCGGAGGCACTGGTAGCCATTTGCCAGCGCTCCCCAATTGATTATTGATAAAGAGGAGACATTCATTCTATTGCACATATAAGAACGATTTTCACCTGAAATTGGCGTTCTAATGCATTATTACACTGCTGGAGAATTGGTGGAGATGTTCCTGCGAAAAATGCGAATCATTCATTCCTGATCATGGCTAAAGACAGAGTTCTCTTGGACTAGTCCATTAGAAGACCATAGAATCCCATGCAGACCATTTAGAAAGATTCCCTTCATGTCTATAGCTAAACAAGAACCATTCATTGCAAACAAGAGTTAGGCACGAATTTTTCTTGGAAAAAGACTCCCAATACTCTTCGGATGAAATGCTGGCCATTTTTGGAGGTCCTGATGCACTGCTGACAAAAGACCGACATACGCCGTATAAAGAGCTAAAGGTATAAAATTCGTTCCGAAGGACTGCCTGCCACGAATGCCTCCTGCAATCATCCGACAAATGCTATGCGGATCCACTGCTGCGTTTTTGCAAGAGAGCCATTTGTTAGAACAGCTAAACCTGAGTCATGATGCCCAAATCACTGCACGAAATGACATTCCCACGAGTCCAAACTCTACATGCTATTCGGAGGCACTGGTAGCCATTTGCCAGCGCTCCCCTTGTGATTATTGATAAAGAGGAGACATTCATTCTATTGCACATATAAGAACGATTTTCACCTGAAATTGTCGTTCTAATGCATTATTACACTGCTGGAGAATTTGTGGAGATGTTCCTGCGAAAATTGCGAATCATTCATTCCTGATCATGGCTAAAGACAGAGTTCTCTTGGACTAGTCCATTAGAAGACGATAGAATCCCATGCAGACCATTTAGAAAGATTCCCTTCATGTCTATAGCTAAACAAGAAGCATTCATTGCAAACAAGAGTTAGGCACGAATTGTTCTTGGAAAAAGACTCCCAATACTCTTCGGACGAAATGCTGGCCATTTTTGGAGGTCCTGATGCACTGCTGACAAATGACCGAGATACGCCGTAAAAAGAGCTAAAGGTATATAATTCGTTCCGAAGGACTGCCTGCCACGAATGCCTCCTGGAACCATCCGACAAATGCTATGCTGATCCACTGCTGCGTTTTTAGCATAAGTCATTTTGTGAAAATAGCTTAATTAAGGCCAAATCACTGCAAGATCTGACATCCCTCTCGAAGCAATCTCTAAATGCTATTCGGATGCACTCCCGGTCATTGGACAGCGCTCCCTTTTTGACCATTGTAAACACGAGACAGTCCTTCTAGTGCACAGATAAACAGGAATTTCACATGCAATTGCCCTTCAAATGCCATTATTTCACGGTTTGAGATTGTGGGGAGGTATTTCGGTGAAAAATGCCAATCACTCCTGATCACGGCTAAAGACAGGATTTCTTGGAAGAGTCCTCAGAAGACCATAGAAACCCATGCAGACCATTTAGAAAGATTCCCTTCATGTTTATAGCTAAACAAGAACCATTCATTGCAAACAAGAGTTAGGCACGAATTTTTCTTGGAAAAAGACTCCCAATACTCTTCGGACGAAATGCTGGCCATTTTTGGAGGTCCTGATGCACTGCTGACAAACGACCGAGATACGCCGTAAAAAGAGCTAAAGGTATAAAATTCGTTCCGAAGGACTGCCTGCCACGAATGCCTCCTGGAATCATCCGACAAATGCTATGCGGATGCACTGCTGCGTTTTTGGAAGAGAGCCATTTGTTAGAACAGCTAAACCTGAGTCATGATGCCCAAATCACTGCACGAAATGACATTCCCACGAGTCCAAACTCTACATGCTATTCGGAGGCACTGGTAGCCATTTGCGAGCGCTCCCCTTGTAATTATTGATAAAGAGGAGACATTCATTCTATTGCACATATAAGAACGATTTTCACCTGAAATTGTCGTTCTAATGCATTATTACACTGCTGGAGAATTTGTGGAGATGTTCCTGCGAAAAATGCGAATCATTCATTCCTGATCATGGCTAAAGACAGAGTTCTCTTGGACTAGTCTATTAGAAGACCATAGAATCCCATGCAGACCATTTAGAAAGATTCCCTTCATGTCTATAGCTAAACAAGAACCATTCATTGCAAACAAGAGTTAGGCACGAATTGTTCTTGGAAAAAGACTCCCAATACTCTTCGGATGAAATGCTGGCCATTTTTGGAGGTGCTGATGCACTGCTAACAAACGACCGAGATACGCCGTAAAAAGAGCTAAAGGTATAAAATACGTTCCGAAGAACTGCCTGCCACGAATTCCTCCTGGAATCATCCGACAAATGCTATGCGGAACCACTGCTGGGTTTTTAGCATAAGTCAATTTGTGAAAATAGCTTAATTAAGGCCAAATCACTGCAAGATCTGACATCCCTCTCGAAGCAATCTCTAAATGCTATTCGGATGCACTCCCGGTCATTGAACAGCGCTCCCTTTTTAACAATTGATAAACACGAGACAGTCCTTCTAGTGCACAGATAAACAGGAATTTCACATGCAATTGCCCTTCAAATGCCATTATTTCACGGTTTCAGATTCTGGGGAGGTATTTCGGTGAAAAATGCCAATCACTCCTGATCACGGCTAAAGACAGGATTTCTTGGAAGAGTCCTCAGAAGACCATAGAATCCCATGCAGACCATTTAGAAAGATTCCCTTCCTGTCTATAGCTAAACAAGAACCATTCATTGCAAACAAGAGTTAGGCACGAATTGTTCTTGGAAAAAGACTTTCAATACTCTTCGGACGAAATGCTGGCCATTTTTGGAGGTCCTGATGCACTGCTAACAAACGACCGAGATACGCCGTAAAAAGAGCTAAAGGTATAAAATTCGTTCCGAAGGACTGCCTGCCACGAATGCCTCCTGCAATCATCCGACAAATGCTATGCGGATCCACTGCTGCGTTTTTTGGAAGAGAGCCATTTGTTAGAACAGCTAAACCTGAGTCATGATGCCCAAATCACTGCACGAAATGACATTCCCACGAGTCCAAACTCTACATGCTATTCGGAGGCACTGGTAGCCATTTGCCAGCGCTCCCCTTGTGATTATTGATAAAGAGGAGACATTCATTCTATTGCACATATAAGAACGATTTTCACCTGAAATTGTCGTTCTAATGCATTATTACATTGCTGGACAATTTGTGGAGATGTTCCTGCGAAAATTGCGAATCATTCATTCCTGATCATGGCTAAAGACAGAGTTCTCCTGGACTAGTCCATTAGAAGACCATAGAATCCCATGCAGACCATTTAGAAAGATTCCCTTCATGTTTATAGCTAAACAAGAACCATTCATTGCAAACAAGAGTTAGGCACGAATTGTTCTTGGAAAAAGACTCCCAATACTCTTCGGATGAAATGCTGGCCATTTTGGAGGTCCTGATGCACTGCTGACAAATGACCGAGATACGCCGTAAAAAGAGCTAAAGGTATATAATTCGTTCCGAAGGACTGCCTGCCACGAATGCCTCCTGGAACCATCCGACAAATGCTATGCGGATCCACTGCTGCGTTTTTAGCATAAGTCATTTTGTGAAAAT
This sequence comes from Aldabrachelys gigantea, assembly GCA_026122505.1. Lineage (NCBI taxonomy): Eukaryota > Metazoa > Chordata > Testudines > Testudinidae > Aldabrachelys > Aldabrachelys gigantea. Next base: position 22,100 of record JALNIE010000116.1, read on the forward strand.
AGCTTAATTAAGGCCAAATCACTGCAAGATCTGACATCCCTCTCGAAGCAATCTCTAAATGCTATTCGGATGCACTCCCGGTCATTGGACAGCGCTCCCTTTTTGACCATTGATAAACACGAGACAGTCCTTCTAGTGCACAGATAAACAGGAATTTCGCATGCAATTGCCCTTCAAATGCCATTATTTCACGGTTTGAGATTGTGGGGAGGTATTTCGGTGAAAAATGCCAATCACTCCTGATCACGGCTAAAGACAGGATTTCTTGGAAGAGTCCTCAGAAGACCATAGAATCCCATGCAGACCATTTAGAAAGATTCCCTTCCTGTCTATAGCTAAACAAGAACCATTCATTGCAAACAAGAGTTAGGCACGAATTGTTCTTGGAAAAAGACTTTCAATACTCTTCGGACGAAATGCTGGCCATTTTTGGAGGTCCTGATGCACTGCTAAAAAACGACCGAGATACGCCGTAAAAAGAGCTAAAGGTATAAAATTCGTTCCGAAGGACTGCCTGCCACGAATGCCTCCTGCAATCATCCGACAAATGCTATGCGGATCCGCTGCTGCGTTTTTTGGAAGAGAGCCATTTGTTAGAACAGCTAAACCTGAGTCATGATGCCCAAATCACTGCACGAAATGACATTCCCACGAGTCCAAACTCTACATGCTATTCGGAGGCACTGGTAGCCATTTGCCAGCGCTCCCCTAGTGATTATTGATAAAGAGGAGACATTCATTCTATTGCACATATAAGAACGATTTTCACCTGAAATTGGCGTTCTAATGCATTATTACACTGCTGGAGAATTGGTGGAGATGTTCCTGCGAAAAATGCGAATCATTCATTCCTGATCATGGCTAAAGACAGAGTTCTCTTGGACTAGTCTATTAGAAGACCATAGAATCCCATGCAGACCATTTAGAAAGATTCCCTTCATGTCTATAGCTAAACAAGAACCATTCATTGCAAACAAGAGTTAGGCACGAATTGTTCTTGGAAAAAGACTCCCAATACTCTTCGGATGAAATGCTGGCCATTTTTGGAGGTCCTGATGCACTGCTGACAAATGACCGAGATACGCCGTAAAAAGAGCTAAAGGTATAAAATACGTTCCGAAGAACTGTCTGCCACGAATTCCTCCTGGAATCATCCGACAGATGCTAGGCGGATCCACTGCTGGGTTTTTAGCATAAGTCAAGTTGTGAAAATAGCTTAATTAAGGCCAAATCACTGCAAGATCTGACATCCCTCTCGAAGCAATCTCTAAATGCTATTCGGATGCACTCCCGGTCATTGGACAGCGCTCCCTTTGTGACAATAGATAAACACGAGACAGTCCTTCTAGTGCACAGATAAACAGGAATTTCACATGCAATTGCCCTTCAAATGCCATTATTTCACGGTTTGAGATTGTGGGGAGGTATTTCGGTGAAAAATGCCAATCACTCCTGATCACGGCTAAAGACAGGATTTCTTGGAAGAGTCCTCAGAAGACCATAGAATCCCATGCAGACCATTTAGAAAGATTCCCTTCATGTTTATAGCTAAACAAGAACCATTCATTGCAAACAAGAGTTAGGCACGAATTTTTCTTGGAAAAAGACTCCCAATACTCTTCGGACGAAATGCTGGCCATTTTTGGAGGTCCTGATGCACTGCTGACAAACGACCGAGATACGCCGTAAAAAGACCTAAAGGTATAAATATCGTTCTGAAGGACTGCCTGCCACGAATGCCTCCTGGAATCATCCGACAAATGCTATGCGGATGCACTGCTGCGTTTTTGGAAGAGAGCCATTTGTTAGAACAGCTAAACCTGAGTCATGATGCCCAAATCACTGCACGAAATGACATTCCCACGAGTCCAAACTCTACATACTATTCGGAGGCACTGGTAGCCATTTGCGAGCGCTCCCCTTGTGATTATTGATAAAGAGGAGACATTCATTCTATTGCACATATAAGAACGATTTTCACCTGAAATTGTCGTTCTAATGCATTATTACACTGCTGGACAATTTGTGGAGATGTTCCTGCGAAAAATGCGAATCATTCATTCCTGATCATGGCTAAAGACAGAGTTCTCTTGGACTAGTCTATTAGAAGACCATAGAATCCCATGCAGACCATTTAGAAAGATTCCCTTCATGTCTATAGCTAAACAAGAAGAATTCATTGCAAACAAGAGTTAGGCACGAATTGTTCTTGGAAAAAGACTCCCAATACTCTTCGGACGAAATGCTGGCCATTTTTGGAGGTCCTGATGCACTGTTGACAAATGACCGAGATACGCCGTGAAAAGAACTAAACGTATAAAATTCTTTCCGAAGGACTGCCTGCCACGAATGCCTCCTGGAATGATCCGACAAATGCTATGCGGAACAACTGCTGCGTTTTTGGAAGAGAGCCATTTGTTAGAACAGCTAAACCTGAGTCATGATGCCCAAATCACTGCACGAAATGACATTCCCACGAATCCAAACTCTACATGCTATTCGGAGGCAGTGGTAGCCATTTGCCAGCGCTCCCCTTGTGATTATTGATAAAGAGGAGACATTCATACTATTGCACATATAAGCACGATTTTCACCTGAAATTTTGGTGCTAATGCATTATTACACTGCTGGAGAATTTGTGGAGATGTTCCTGCGAAAAATGCGAATCATTCATTCCTGATCATGGCTAAAGACAGAGTTCTCTTGGACTAGTCCATTAGAAGACCATAGAATCCCATGCAGACCATTTAGAAAGATTCCCTTCATGTCTATAGCTAAACAAGAACCATTCATTGCAAACAAGAGTTAGGCACGAATTGTTCTTGGAAAAAGACTCCCAATACTCTTCGGATGAAATGCTGGCCATTTTTGGAGGTCCTGATGCACTGCTGACAAATGACCGAGATACGCCGTAAAAAGAGCTAAAGGTATAAAATACGTTCCGAAGAACTGTCTGCCACGAATTCCTCCTGGAATCATCCGACAGATGCTAGGCGGATCCACTGCTGGGTTTTTAGCATAAGTCAAGTTGTGAAAATAGCTTAATTAAGGCCAAATCACTGCAAGATCTGACATCCCTCTCGAAGCAATCTCTAAATGCTATTCGGATGCACTCCCGGTCATTGGACAGCGCTCCCTTTGTGACAATTGATAAACACGAGACAGTCCTTCTAGTGCACAGATAAGCAGGAATTTCACAGGCAATTGCCCTTCAAATGCCATTATTTCACGGTTTGAGATTGTGGGGAGCTTTTTCGGTGAAAACTGCCAATCATTCCTGATCATGGCTAAAGACAGGATTTCTTCGAAGAGTCCTCAGAAGACGATAAAATCCCATGCAGACCATTTAGAAAGATTCCCTTCATGTTTATAGCTAAACAAGAACCATTCATTGCAAACAAGAGTTAGGCACGAATTTTTCTTGGAAAAAGACTTTCAATACTCTTCGGATGAAATGCTGGCCATTTTGGAGGTCCTGATGAGTTGCTGACAAATGACCGAGATACGCCGTGAAAAGAGCTAAAGGTATATAATTCGTTCCGAAGGACTGCCTGCCACGAATGCCTCCTGGAATCATCCGACAAATGCTATGCGGAACAACTGCTGCGTTTTTGCAAGAGAGCCATTTTTTAGAACAGCTAAACCTGAGTCACGATGCCCAAATCACTGCACGAAATGACATTCCCACGAATCCAAACTCTACATGCTATTCGGAGGCAGTGGTAGCCATTTGCCAGCGCTCCCCTTGTGATTATTGATAAAGAGGAGACATTCATACTATTGCACATATAAGCACGATTTTCACCTGAAATTTTGGTGCTAATGCATTATTACACTGCTGGAGAATTTGTGGAGATGTTCCTGCGAAAAATGCGAATCATTCATTCCTGATCATGGCTAAAGACAGAGTTCTCTTGGACTAGTCCATTAGAAGACCATAGAATCCCATGCAGACCATTTAGAAAGATTCCCTTCATGTCTATAGCTAAACAAGAACCATTCATTGCAAACAAGAGTTAGGCACGAATTTTTCTTGGAAAAAGACTCCCAATACTCTTCGGATGAAATGCTGGCCATTTTTGGAGGTCCTGATGCACTGCTGACTAAAGACCGACATACGCCGTATAAAGAGCTAAAGGTATAAAATTCGTTCCGAAGGACTGCCTGCCACGAATGCCTCCTGGAATCATCCGACAAATGCTATGCGGATCCACTGCTGCGTTTTTGCAAGAGAGCCATTTGTTAGAACAGCTAAACCTGAGTCATGATTCCCAAATCACTGCACGAAATGACATTCCCACGAGTCCAAACTCTACATGCTATTCGGAGGCACTGGTAGCCATTTGCCAGCGCTCCCCTTGTGATTATTGATAAAGAGGAGACATTCATTCTATTGCACATATAAGAACGATTTTCACCTGAAATTGTCGTTCTAATGCATTATTACATTGCTGGACAATTTGTGGAGATGTTCCTGCGAAAATTACGAATCATTCATTCCTGATCATGGCTAAAGACAGAGTTCTCCTGGACTAGTCCATTAGAAGACCATAGAATCCCATGCAGACCATTTAGAAAGATTCCCTTCATGTTTATAGCTAAACAAGAACCATTCATTGCAAACAAGAGTTAGGCACGAATTTTTCTTGGAAAAAGACTCCCAATACTCTTCGGATGAAATGCTGGCCATTTTGGAGGTCCTGATGCACTGCTGACAAATGACCGAGATACGCCGTAAAAAGAGCTAAAGGTATATAATTCGTTCCGAAGGACTGCCTGCCACGAATGCCTCCTGGAACCATCCGACAAATGCTATGCGGATCCACTGCTGCGTTTTTAGCATAAGTCATTTTGTGAAAATAGCTTAATTAAGGCCAAATCACTGCAAGATCTGACATCCCTCTCGAAGCAATCTCTAAATGCTATTCGGATGCACTCCCGGTCATTGGACAGCGCTCCCTTTTTGACCATTGATAAACACGAGACAGTCCTTCTAGTGCACAGATAAACAGGAATTTCACATGCAATTGCCCTTCAAATGCCATTATTTCACGGTTTGAGATTGTGGGGAGGTATTTCGGTGAAAAATGCCAATCACTCCTGATCACGGCTAAAGACAGGATTTCTTGGAAGAGTCCTCAGAAGACCATAGAAACCCATGCAGACCATTTAGAAAGATTCCCTTCATGTTTATAGCTAAACAAGAACCATTCATTGCAAACAAGGGTTAGGCACGAATTTTTCTTGGAAAAAGACTCCCAATACTCTTCGGACGAAATGCTGGCCATTTTTGGAGGTCCTGATGCACTGCTGACAAACGACCGAGATACGCCGTAAAAAGACCGAAAGGTATAAAATTCGTTCCGAAGGACTGCCTGCCACGAATGCCTCCTGGAATCATCCGACAAATGCTATGCGGATGCACTGCTGCGTTTTTGGAAGAGAGCCATTTGTTAGAACAGCTAAACCTGAGTCATGATGCCCAAATCACTGCACGAAATGACATTCCCACGAGTCCAAACTCTACATACTATTCGGAGGCACTGGTAGCCATTTGCGAGCGCTCCCCTTGTGATTATTGATAAAGAGGAGACATTCATTCTATTGCACATATAAGAACGATTTTCACCTGAAATTGTCGTTCTAATGCATTATTACACTGCTGGACAATTTGTGGAGATGTTCCTGCGAAAAATGCGAATCATTCATTCCTGATCATGGCTAAAGACAGAGTTCTCTTGGACTAGTCTATTAGAAGACCATAGAATCTCATGCAGACCATTTAGAAAGATTCCCTTCATGTCTATAGCTAAACAAGAAGAATTCATTGCAAACAAGAGTTAGGCACGAATTGTTCTTGGAAAAAGACTCCCAATACTCTTCGGACGAAATGCTGGCCATTTTTGGAGGTCCTGATGCACTGTTGACAAATGACCGAGATACGCCGTGAAAAGAACTAAACGTATAAAATTCGTTCCGAAGGACTGCCTGCCACGAATGCCTCCTGGAATGATCCGACAAATGCTATGCGGAACAACTGCTGCGTTTTTGGAAGAGAGCCATTTGTTAGAACAGCTAAACCTGAGTCATGATGCCCAAATCACTGCACGAAATGACATTCCCACGAATCCAAACTCTACATGCTATTCGGAGGCAGTGGTAGCCATTTGCCAGCGCTCCACTTGTGATTATTGATAAAGAGGAGACATTCATACTATTGCACATATAAGCACGATTTTCACCTGAAATTTTGGTGCTAATGCATTATTACACTGCTGGAGAATTTGTGGAGATGTTCCAGCGAAAAATGCGAATCATTCATTCCTGATCATGGCTAAAGACAGAGTTCTCTTGGACTAGTCCATTAGAAGACCATAGAATCCCATGCAGACCATTTAGAAAGATTCCCTTCATGTCTATAGCTAAACAAGAACCATTCATTGCAAACAAGAGTTAGGCACGAATTGTTCTTGGAAAAAGACTCCCAATACTCTTCGGATGAAATGCTGGCCATTTTTGGAGGTCCTGATGCACTGCTGACAAATGACCGAGATACGCCGTAAAAAGAGCTAAAGGTATAAAATACGTTCCGAAGAACTGTCTGCCACGAATTCCTCCTGGAATCATCCGACAGATGCTAGGCGGATCCAATGCTGGGTTTTTAGCATAAGTCAAGTTGTGAAAATAGCTTAATTAAGGCCAAATCACTGCAAGATCTGACATCCCTCTCGAAGCAATCTCTAAATGCTATTCGGATGCACTCCCGGTCATTGGACAGCGCTCCCTTTGTGACAATTGATAAACACGAGACAGTCCTTCTAGTGCACAGATAAGCAGGAATTTCACAGGCAATTGCCCTTCAAATGCCATTATTTCACGGTTTGAGATTGTGGGGAGCTTTTTCGGTGAAAACTGCCAATCATTCCTGATCATGGCTAAAGACAGGATTTCTTCGAAGAGTCCTCAGAAGACGATAAAATCCCATGCAGACCATTTAGAAAGATTCCCTTCATGTTTATAGCTAAACAAGAACCATTCATTGCAAACAAGAGTTAGGCACGAATTTTTCTTGGAAAAAGACTTTCAATACTCTTCGGATGAAATGCTGGCCATTTTGGAGGTCCTGATGAGTTGCTGACAAATGACCGAGATACGCCGTGAAAAGAGCTAAAGGTATATAATTCGTTCCGAAGGACTGCCTGCCACGAATGCCTCCTGGAATCATCCGACAAATGCTATGCGGAACAACTGCTGCGTTTTTGCAAGAGAGCCATTTTTTAGAACAGCTAAACCTGAGTCACGATGCCCAAATCACTGCACGAAATGACATTCCCACGAATCCAAACTCTACATGCTATTCGGAGGCAGTGGTAGCCATTTGCCAGCGCTCCCCTTGTGATTATTGATAAAGAGGAGACATTCATACTATTGCACATATAAGCACGATTTTCACCTGAAATTTTGGTGCTAATGCATTATTACACTGCTGGAGAATTTGTGGAGATGTTCCTGCGAAAAATGCGAATCATTCATTCCTGATCATGGCTAAAGACAGAGTTCTCTTGGACTAGTCTATTAGAAGACCATAGAATCCCATGCAGACCATTTAGAAAGATTCCCTTCATGTCTATAGCTAAACAAGAACCATTCATTGCAAACAAGAGTTAGGCACGAATTGTTCTTGGAAAAAGACTCCCAATACTCTTCGGACGAAATGCTGGCCATTTTTGGAGGTGCTGATGCACTGCTAACAAACGACCGAGATACGCCGTAAAAAGAGCTAAAGGTATAAAATACGTTCCGAAGAACTGCCTGCCACGAATTCCTCCTGGAATCATCCGACAAATGCTATGCGGAACCACTGCTGGGTTTTTAGCATAAGTCAATTTGTGAAAATAGCT